>JAWQFJ010002116.1:37935-55435 GCA_034096865.1 Theodoxus fluviatilis | reverse complement strand
GGCTGCCCTAGGCAATCAGGCATGAGCTTGTGTCTGACCCTGAAAAACTTTCTTTTCCCTCAATCATCTGTTTTGCTTGTTAGCGACTGCTTGCCTATTAAATAATTTCAAATCAATACCTTCTGATAAACAATGCCAGCAAGAGTACCATCATCCCATTATAATTCCATGCTGCTTTAGCCAATTTTCAGCCATTATGGACTAATAAATGAAAAGTACCAATATTTGGTCAACCTGTTACAAACACAACAAGTGGGGAAAAAACCACAAAACAAAAATATTGATTCCCGTGACTATGATGTGGAAAAGACAAATGCACAGGTGAGGTTTATGAGTATGAATGTGTGTGTTTTTCTCTGTGTTTTTCATTTCAACGTTTACTTTGGCAGCAAGTCTGAGGTATCCTTGGCATGATCAACTGCTTCAGCTCTGTGTTACATCACCTGCACAGTAAAAGCTGTCACTGCCACATGTAACTCACACACTTGCTCAAATTACGGTCATAACAATTTTATGTGCTAATTCTGCTCTAATTGCATTAAAATAAATATTACACACAACTTAGACAAAATTTTAAGAGTATCTAGAATTTTTTTAAATACATAGCTCTTTCCAGATCTTTTACTTTTAGACAATAATTGAATAAGTTGTCATTCTTGTACCAATACAAGCCATACCACTGTGGGGTGGGGGAAGGTGAGGTGGGGTGGGGAAAGTCGCACACATGACGTGACCCTTGCTTGATTCTCTCAGAGGAAAAAACAAATGCATATGTACACAAGGTCTGGCTATGAAAGTGTACACATGTGCAGATCTGCCACAGCAGAAATCACATTTCAGCAAACACAGAGACTGAGAGAGAGAGAGAGAGAGAGAGAGAGAGAGAGAGAGAGAGAGAGAGAGAGAGAGAGAGCTCAGAGTGAGGGAGTGGGCACTCCTCTACAGAGACTACAGCAGCAGGACTGCCCAGAGCAAGACAGCAGATCAGCTCAAGACACACACTGTCTACCTTTCATCTGTTTCCTGCCCCTCCATTGTGATATCGCATGGTCTGAAAAAATTAGTGAAAAGCATATGGAAGGCATGCAAAAGTAAATCAAAGCACAAGAAAGTTAACTAATTTCTCACTTGACAAAAAAAAAAAATTGATTGGAGAAATGACAAAAGCCCATGCCAAAATTAAATAGAAACAAGAGTGCACATCAAAATATACATTGCAACAAATATCAACATAAAAGCCCAACAGGCAAAATCCATTTTTAAAAATCGAATGCATTCATGCACCATGCATTTGCAAATAAAATGAATACAAGTTCCAAAGTGAAACGGGTAAATCTAATCAATGCAAAGATACAATGACAAACACACCACTTTCAAATTTTACACTGGGTTGTGAATGGAACAAAGCCAGCCATGTCTCATTCAATGACAATTTCCAGGCCCACTAATACTGGTTAGACCAAGACTACTTCAATTCCTGCATCAGAAACAAAAACATGCAAGAAAAACCCACATGGACATTTGGAGCTGAAATGGACAAAAAAGCATGGGCTTTTTGCTTGGCCAAGGAGAGGGAGGAGCATGTTTACCCAAGCTAAATTTAGGGGGCCAGGAAAGTGCACTGTGTGAGATGCTCACTAGGGAAGCAGAGAGGCCAGACAGCCAGACATGACTAACCTCTGGCCAGCACAACACTTTCAGCTCAGGAAAGAGAAACCAAGTGCACCTAGAGAGAATTGTGAAGATGGATATGGTGAAAACCATTTCTGATCCCAAGGTCAGCAGCAAAGCTGAAGGGAAAAACCACTGCAGCAGGATGAATTCAGGCTCAGCTGTTGCATGCAATTCCAAGTAAAACCAATCCCCTGTGAGGAGACACTCCACTCTCCAGTACTGAGAAATCTTCCCATTCCAGCTGGCACTAGAAACCAGGGTGGTTGGATGGATTTTTACAGCTTATCAGCCTTTGTGGGATAAGGCCAATATCACCAACAATGACAAGAACAGGCAGATTTAAGACACAAGCCATGTCAAGATTTCCCTAGTTATCTGCCTCTTGCAAAACATGTAGGGAGACCAGTAGGTCTATGCTTACCCTGAACCTACAGAGGGTAACTTAGGAAACCAGGAGAGCAAGCTAGATTTACAAGCACAGATCAATACAGTGACTCACACTCTGGTACATAGAGAAGGCAAGTCTACTTTAAATACATGTTATTGTTATTTCAAGCACAACCAAAACCCCCAAAAACCTTTTAAGAAAAATATATCAGAAAAAACAGCAGGTTGTGAACATGTGATAGAAAAAATCATGCATGAAAACAGCAATATGACTGTATTTCAGTGATTCCACTATAAATAACTCCCGTTTGTCATGCTTTTAAATTTCCAAAATCCAGATAAGCAAAAGCAAGCTACTGTGGATGCAGGGGAAACAGCAAGCAGCAGTGCAACAGTTATGCCAGGCATGGTAATGTTTTTAATTTGAGGCACTAATCAAATCACAGCATATACAGAATGCACCTCACCTGTGGGAACAAGAGAGAGAGAGAGAGAGAGAGAGAGAGAGAGAGAGAGAGAGAGAGAGAGAGAGAGAGAGAGAGAGAGAGAGAGAGAGAGAGAGAGAGAGAGAGAGAGATCCTTATTTCTTCTTGTTACTATTTTTTTTACAAGCCAATTAAGTAATCGCCCAAAAAGGTCTTTCAACTCTTTCACATCACAGAAGTATCTTAAGCACCTAATTTCATCCAAATTAGTCACATGCATGCCATTTACAAATCTATTAAACAAATTCACAAACATGTATTTGTCAGATCAAACTGGTTGTAAGTCAATAATTTGTCATGATACCTGTGTCAGAACTTTCCTTTCTTAAAATATGAAATAAATAGTATTGACTGAAGACACATCAAAACAAACACACACATGAACACACACGCGCACGCACACACACACACACACACACACACACACACACACACACACACACACACACACACACACACTGGATAAGTTCCTCTAAAAAGAATGTTGTGGTAGGGAAGATGGGGGAGGGGTGATGAGACAATGATCAGTATAGTTTTTGGCAAGGCAAGATGTCACTCACATTCAATTATGGCTACTACTTATTCTCAACCACTCCCAGTACTCAAACTTTCAAAGTTGAGCCTCTATTCACAACCAGTAGCTGCTTCTATCCTTTGAGGGAGAAACACATAGATTCATGAAATTAGCAGCAGACTTGATAATCAAGCTTTTGAATTTTGATGAAAATTACAGAAAGTTCACCATGAATGAATGAATGAATGAATGGAGTTTAGTAGCCTATCAGCCTTTGTAGTCTACAGAATGCCATTACTCCCAAAATCAATGGAAAGTTCTGGTTAAGAGTAAATGCAAGGCAAACCAAGATTTTCCTAGATATTCACCCTTTACGAGTTAAGTAGTCAGACTCCTGGGGTCTGTTCTTACCTTAAACTCAGTGGGAAGTTCTTCCTGAATTAATCGCCCAACTTCCATTTAAAAGCATCCTTACATACCAGGAACAAGGATATCCATTGAATTTGTTTTATTAAAAATCATACCAAGGCATAGGCAAAAATTCTTATGGTGGATATCTGTGGGCTCAAGTGTTACTGTTAGTCATTCTAGTTCATCCTTTTAACCATAACAGCAGCAATAATGACAGCATTGCGTTGAAACTAAAGCAGCAATAGAAGCAAGTCATGTGATCTCTAAGTTGCTGCAGGCCATGTCAAAATGGAACAGATGGCCACTGCTCATCCTGCACTCATCTAGGACCAAAAGATCACACATAACTCATAAGTCATCTCCAAGACAGCTCTAGATCGTAGATGTTAAAAACCTCATAAAAATTCACTGAGTAGGCCTCTTAATAAAAACTAATGGCCAATAAACATTTAGGATGCCTCCATGTTGCCTATGGTAGCTTTGCTGTTTTAGTTCCACCAACTGTATTTTGTGCAATGGCATCAAAGGTCTATCTTCTAAGTGACAGGCAAAAGGAAATAAAAATAATATCATAATGCAGTGCTCAGGGAAAACGTTGATAAATGGCCAGTGTACAAAAGCACATCCTAGAATCTGATCACTGCAGCTTTTCTCAACATGTATACATGATATAGTCTGTGCCTACTGCAATGCTGCAACTGAACTTGTAACCAAGCATTTGACTTGTAACTGAGCACTTGGAGAGGAATAATTAAAAATTTTCAGAACAAATGGGCAAGATGTAGCATATGGCTCATTCTCTGGAAAGGTACACAAATCTGTTACATGGGTGGTGAAATATTTTTCATCAAATTTTTGTATTAAAAGTACATATTCAGGTAAAAAATTGCTTGGACCTATCATCTAGAGTAAAACTGGAGCAAGGTCTTTGCCTTTTTCTAAGTAAATGGGGTATGAAGAGGTGCTTGACCACATTTCTAGTTTGTAACACTGGACGCCAAACCGATATTAAATGTGGTCAAAACATAATGGTTTTCAGATAATTTCCTTACAAAACATGTTGAAAACGATTAATAAACACATCTTAAATAGCTTGCAATAGATAACTTATTAATCTTGACATTTGGAACAAAATTAGACACTTTACTTATCGTGTCTTGTTACAAACCAGTTGAACAAAAGCAAAATCCACATGTTATTTAAGTATTGATGTGCCATCACTATTGCTTGCGTATTGGAGAGAAGTAAACAAAGATCTAGAAAGCCTTTTCACCATGAAAGCATCAGGGGAAAAAACAAAACAAATTTTAAACAATATATCTCAAGGATAATCTCTAGGTTGTAACAAAGACACTTCCATCGTGTCTTGTTTACGAACAAGAAAGAACAAGCAATAGATCGACAAAACATGCTATTTTAGTAACAAAACTTTAAATAAAGTTGTAAGATACGGTAAGGAATAATTTTGGGTCCGGTATGAAGGGTAATGCTGTCCACTTTTATGTTTAATTTCACAAGAAACCACACATTTTCAAAGAAATGTTTCCGTTTGACGGATCGAACCGGTTTTCGATCTATTTTCACCTCACAAACTTAGTCAACAACAATCGGTAAGCACAACTAAGGATTAAAAAAGGAATAAAGTTTCACATTTAACGATGAGAAACATTACTAAAATCCTGAAATTTCCATCGTAGGCGATCTTCAGCTAGCACACTGGAAGAAATGGCGGGCATTTCTAGTTCGTAACACTGACGAACGAAGCGGACACCACATATTTGAGTTTACAGTACTGCTTTCCGCGAACACGCAGTTTGTGAAAACCACACAGGGATCACTCAGTATGTCCTTCCGCGTAGGACCTTTGCAGTTATTCCCCTTGCAGGACTAGTTTGCCTTGAAAAATGTAGTCCAGTTGATTGCTGTGTCGTAACGCATTTTGTGGACACAAATTCAGAAATGACGCAATTTCATCTCACATCTAGCAAGTTTCCCTTCATAAATTGTGTTTTCTATCAAATATGACTCTCTCAAACATTCTGTTTTTGAATGGACATGGAATTGGGTCAATTCGTTTGCTTAATATTCTTCCGCCGAGTATATTTACAAAACCTTCGATCGGACACGACATGTTACGAACAAGTCAGCAAAATTAAATCCCTAATTGTTTCACAAAAGTGCAAAATTTTTACAAACGTGATCTGTAATTGTCAAGTACGTGTGTTATAGATTAAAATACAACCGTTCTTTTTGAAATTTAACAGGAAAATCCAGTTGCAATTGTTATCTGAAAAGTTCTCGTTTTTCCGTGTAACAAACTGGCCAGCTGAAATCGGCACATTTTGTCAACACAACTAGCGATAAAAGCTCAAATTTTACACTCAGCCTTTTCCCATTGCTCATGGTGTTTCTTTAATATGTCTTTTGTTTGTCTACTTGAATAGATTTGGGTCTTATAGTGTAATACTTTTGGTCTGACCAATTTAAGGACGTAACCCCTCCTTGTGTACCTTTCCAGAGAATGAGCCATATCTGTTATGATAAACCTCATCAAATGTTCAGTCTCCACAGAATCAATAAAAATAAACATATCTCAGCGCAAATATTACAGATCTGCAGTCAGCTGCATTAAGTTAAACAAAGATTAAACTTCCTCTCACCCAAACAATTTTAAACAAGTCCCCAAAAAATCAATTTGTCAGAGCATGTCAATATGTCAAAGAAGTATAAGTACTATTACATGCCAAGTCCAACAATAAGCCACACATTAGATTAGGATTGAAGCTTTTGATTTAACAAGGTAATGGCTCCTTTAGTGATTGGGGATGAGTTCAGGTAAACAATTTCTAATATGGCAAGCATTCAGTCTTGCACCTTCTGTGTTGGCTTTTTCTTCCAGCATCGCTGTATCTAATTTACAGTGGCTTAGCTGTGATAAGCACACTATTGCTAATGATCATCCCAGATAAATGTCTTTCTAAAAAAAGTTGTACTTATTTCCTATGCATTCTCACACACAACTCTCCCAATAAATTTTACACAAGATTGAAGGAAAGTACCTGTCAATATTTTAGATTTTGTTTCGGCATGTCACAAAGAGGGGTATGTGCATTATAATTGGTCACCAAGTATGCTCATTCATGCACAGACATAATTACATGCAGGGACAAAATTATGACACAGGCTTGCTTCAGGTATGGAAATGTAAAGTCATTTCAACAAACACAGATTCCTCCCATCTCTGGGGGAAATCTGGGTTTAATGAAATGTCTCCAAATTTATGCAATCCTTACACACTCAGTGTGTCTGGCTATTAGTATTACTATTACGAACTTGCACACAAGCCACTTTAAACTGTCAAAATCCAGCAGGAGTAAAATAGTTTGTGTGATCTGATCATCTAAATTTTCAACAGCAAAATGTGCTTGCAACTAGCCAAAATGGGGTTTTAATTCTCAACACTAAGTTCACTGGTGAAAAATTCCAAGGTGTGCACCCATGCGGGTCCATAGTTATTAATAGTGTGCACCCATTTGTACCAAAGTACATGAAATTCCTTCAAATGAGGAAGACCTATACTAGTTACATGGAATTCTGCCCCGCTTGATTGTCAATGATTGGCTCTTCCTCTCCTCTGACTCATGACAGGTCGAACGATCACTGCGGCCTGAGATCAATGTAGTGACGCAAAACTTACTACGAAGGTTAGGGACACGACACACCCACTCATACATTCACAGATATTCCGCAATAAATTGCATGCAACAGTTCGGATTATGACAATGGTCAATGCTAATGTAATATCACAATACATTAGCAGGCAAACTGGTACATCTATTGTAGACCTAGCATCTGCTATCTCATGTACAAGCTAAAAGTATCGCATTCATCATTTCATGGGGGAACCGAAGCAACGACAGCGCCGAAGAGGAAAGCGGTGTTCGAAGATCTACAGGCTACACACTGTTGCCCGAAACCTAAAAAATCCCAATGATATAGCTTCCAAAAACATACGTTTCCATTTTCAATTGATCTGTTAATATAATTTCACATGTAAACCATCACAATGTGCGCCTAGTGCGAGCAATAAGCTTGGAAACAGCAAGTTGAGCAACATCAACACAGTGACAGCAGCTCAACACCTGTGCAAACAGACGGCAGAGATGCTCGAACAAGGAACGTTCTGAACAAAAGCAGCCTTGACATAATGCGTGTGGTTCAAGAACCAGCATATGATCAACATGTTCATAATTTATACCAGACTATCAGTTGCATCACATTTACTTACCCGAGCAAGCTCCGATTGATGGATCAATATACCGACTCCAGATAAAAAAAACAACCCGAGGCAAAGAAAGAATACATTCAGTTCATGGTATCTCAGGAAATTGTCTCCATCAATCAAAAATTAGGAACTGAACTTAACGCACAATCATCAAACACTTGATACGACTTCAATCAAGTGCGAAAATTAAATTGCTTGGAATGGCGAAAAAGTTTTTGATTCCTCCCATTCAGTCATCATCAAAGATGGCGGAATGTCACGAGAGTCTCGTGCATTCTCTCGTTGCCGCAGTGTGGTAATCATCCGGGTTACTTGCGTCTGAACGGCTTGAGGTATCGAAGGTATGTGACATATTAACATGAAAAATTCTATATTCTCTTCGTATTGTCACGTATATTCATGTTGATTCACATCCAAATGGTGTATTATTGTGTTACATGTGCTCTTTATGGTTTTCTTTGCAGGATTTTGATAAATATCGGTCGTCAGGAAGCTTTTTCCTTCCCTCGCTGTTGCCACATAATTTGGGACCTGTCTGGATCCCCCCCTGGCGCACGCCGCATTCCTATTTTGGCTTTCGCCTGCTACATCTGAGTATATGACTTTATTGGGTCCTAGCGGTAAGTGTCGTTGTTTTTATACCATGTGATTTGTATGCCTTTCGATGTCATCAAATCAGTTGTTCTGATCGTTTGTCAATAATCGGTAGCGAAAAACTGGACGTCTCCCGCCATATTGCTCGCGCAAACTCACGTGGGTGGGTCCATAATTTGTACTTATTTATGCTTTAACTTTCCAGATTATATTTTCTTAATCGTAGATCAGTCGTAGGTGTAAGACTGATTTATAATATGATTACTGGATGATGCGTTTCTATAGTTATGGGGTGGAAAACAAGCGATGAGGGTTTGCATATGGAACTGTGGTGTCGAAAAGTGTGAGCAGAAATTGCGTGTTCGTGTGACATACTGGCTTTACGTAGACGTTTCACAACCAACGACTTACTTTGAATTGACTAAATCGATTCTATCGTAAATCAGTCAATTCATCGTGTCGGTTTTGCCGTCAAAAGTCTTTGTGCTAGTTGAAGGTCACGTGTCAAAAGTATCAGAAGTGATGCAAGGATGGGGAAATCGTTTATGTTGCAGTGCAAAAGATGGCCAATGGCCGGGAAAGAGTTCACCAGGGGTCATATGGTAATTAGCAGCACAGCCATGATCGTAGGTTACACAACTTCCGGTGCTATATGTTGGGGTATGTTTCGGGTCTGTGTTGAGGAATGATTATCGCTAGATCGTGGCAAAAGGATGGCATTAAAGCATGCAAAAAGTTTAATTAGATAACAAACTAATCGAAAATAGTCATAATAGACTATTGTCACGTATACTTTCTGCACAAAACCCACAGAAGAGAAATAAACAAACCATTCCGTACATACCTAGCAGACGAACATGATCGAACCGTAGCACTACGCCAGCAGACGATCCAGCTAGTGTGATATAATTTTTCATGTAAAGCTCGATTGAGTGGCAGCAGATAACTGTTTAGTTCTGGCTTGAATTGACTATTTCGTTTCCCTGGTCAGGCGAGGACAGAAAATTCACAAAACCCACAGAAGAGAAGTAAACAAACCACACCGTACATACCTAGCAAACTAACACGATCAAACCGTAGCCACTACGCCAGCAGACGATCGAGCTAGTGTGATATAATGTTTCATGTAAAGCTCGAATGAGTGGCAGCAGATAACTGTTTAGTTCTGGCTTGAATGGACTATTTCTTTTCCCTGGTCAGGCGAGGACAGAAAATTCACGATCATAGAGTCGATGAGTGCATGATCAACTTGCCCGCATTCGGCGTAATGACAAGAAAATGGCATTAAGGGGGGATACGGCAGTGCAAACTCACTATTTTCTTGATTTTCGTCGATGTTGGGATTATTGCAGATTTGAGTTGCATAACCATCCTACTAACCAGCGCTGGTCTTTATAAGTGTGAAATGTGCTCGAAAATATTTATAAAATATTAAAATGTACACTACCTGTCACCGAAATAAATTGTTTCTTTGCTTTTTGGGGCTGACGGTGTCATTGTTTTCCACTTGACAACATACACGATCAAAGCTTGAATGCCGACAGGTTTGGTATCATTTTGTAGCTCTTTCCATTAGGAGAATGCTGCAAGGGAGAGAACTCCTCTATACTAAGTCATGATAGCGTGGTTGACCTCAATAGGAGAGCCTATTTTGCGGGAGAACAAAGGAAATGGTCACGTGGGCCAATCAGAAGCTTAGGATTCCTCCCACAATTCTCCACTGCATGACGACAACATGGCGCCTCAGGTTGAACGCAGAATCTACTCGTAACTCTTCGCGTGTATTATTATTGTGATTTTGGTGCACTGAAGAAGCCAAATGCCGAGGAAAGGAAAACTAGTTAGAAGCAGGCAGTTAGAAGCTGCCAGGGCTGCAAAACGGCAGGATCTACCTCCTGCACCAATGTCAACGGATTCTCCGTGGCACGATCGATCGGTTATTTCGACTCCTGCACCGATGTCAGCAACAGATTCTCCAGTCCCATCCACTTCATCGACTGATTGTGCAACTCAAGAACCGTTTCCATCCACTTCCCAAGCTGGAATTAGTGAATCAACTTCGGTTTCTGCATCTCGGAAGAAATTGGACATAGCAGCAAGCAGAAGTGCAGACACTGCCTGTGGAGACGCTCAGTCTCAGAAGTGGCTGATTTCCCACGTGGATCAGTTGACGAAACTGCTGGCACAAGTTCCTTGCCCAGAATGTTTTGAAAATGAACTGGAAGTAGGCATCTGTGAAGGTGGAAATCAAGGATTTTCCACTAAATTGGAGCTCCTGTGTCACAAATGCGGCTTCAGAGCCGATGAACTGAGTTCTCCAAGAGTGGGAGGGTCCACAAAGAAGAACGTGGCATTTGAAGTCAACAGACTGATGACTCTGTTTAGTCATGAGGTTGGGACAGGCCATCGGGTTCTAGAGAAATTCAGCACCATCTTCGGATTGCCAGGAATGCACAAGAAGACCTTCCAGCGCCACGACCGGCTACTGACAGGTAAGAAAAACAATCAATTTGCTCAATTAAATTCCTTACATTGATCTGTGTATAATTATTGGTATTTTGTCGCGTTCTGACATGATTCTAAATCCATGAATACTGCTTCCTATGAATTGATTATTGCAGTCATCTAAGCTTTGTTTTCAGTTAGTATTTATGAATATGATCATATATTTAGTCCATGTCTTGCAATTTGCAGAAGTTGAAGTTCAGGAGGGTGCAGAGGTCCTGGAGCGTGCTGCTGCTGCTGTCAGAGAGGCCTACTCAGCAACTGATGCAGACCTTCAGGAGAGCCTTGGTGGAGGAGAGATTCCCATCTTTGACATTAGTGTTTCTTATGATGGGACCTGGCACAAAAGAGGCTTCACCAGCCTGTATGGAGTTGGAGCATGCATTGACATACTCACTGGTTTGATTGTGGACTATCAAGTAATGTCTTCCTACTGCCATGCATGCAAACTGCAGGAGGCAAAAGGGCTGTCAGAGGCTGAGATGGAAGCCTGGAGAGGTAGCCATGCTGAAGAGTGCTGCATCAACCACACAGGTTCTAGCAAGGCTATGGAGGTAGAGGCAGCAAAAGTGCTTTGGGGTCGCTCGGTGGAGAAACACAGATTCAGATATGTTGAAATGCTGGGTGATGGGGACTCAGCAGCTGCTGCAGCTGTCAGGAGTTTAGCTCCCTATGGGCAGGTAGAGGTTACAAAGGTGGAATGCATCAACCATGCCAGCAAAAGGCTTGGCTCAGCTCTCAGAAAGCTGTCCCAAGAAGAGAGGCTTGGGGGGAAAGGGTCCGGTAGACTTACCAAGGCTAAAGCCGAGATCCTGCAAAATTATTATCACAATGCCATTGCTGATAAAGAAAACCAAAAGGATGTAGAAAAAATGAGGGCATCAGTTTGGGCAACTTTTTCCACAGCATTTCAAATGATGATGAAAGTTATCACCACAGATGCCCTGAGGGTCTCACCAGCTGGTGTTTTGTTCAGCAGGCTCTTGCTCAAGGCAAAGAGCCTCCACCCCACTCAGAGCATGCATCTAGAACATATCTGAGCTTGGAAGTGGCAGAGAAGGTGAGAGGAGTGTATGAAAGAATGTCGAACCAGAATCTCTTGGCCAGAATGTTGCATGGTAAGACACAGAATGCCAATGAGAGCTTTCATTCCACCATTTGGCTTCGGTGCCCGAAGACGACCTTTGTTGGCAAACGAAGAATAGATGGAGCTGTTGCTCGAGCTGTGGGCACCTTCAATGAAGGAGCCCAATCTTTGGTCAAAGTGATGGGAAAGCTGTGGGTGGAAGCTTCCATCACAACATTGCACATTCTGAGGGAGGCTGATGCTCTGAGAGTGAAAAGAGCAGATGAAAAATCTGGGAAGGGGGCAAAGCGTGTCAGAAAGAAGAGAGCTTCAGAGCGTACTGCAGAGTTGAGAAAGAGAGGGAGACAGGAAGGACAAATGTATGGGGCTGGCATGTTTTGAGAGATGACTTTTCATGCATGAAACTCCTGTATTTCTTCATCCAGTTGATTTCTTCAGTCTAATCAGTCATTGTGCTGATAAGCATTTATTTTGCATTTTGTCCAACTCGGTTTTGAAGTGTCTGTAATTTTTTTAAAATAGTTTCAGGAAAGATTTTGTCTAGATATTAGCTGTGGAGGTTGTTCATATGTTTCATTATGAGGGGCCAGCAATGCCATATGACTGGAGAAGTTTGATTATTGAATACTAGGACATTGAATCTTTTTTCCTTGATTTCTCAAAATACGGTTTTTGCTATATTTGAAAATACAAGGGAAAAAAGGGGACATGATACAGCCCTGAAATTTACAGGTCTTATTCTTTCTTATGTTTCCTTCATTATTACAGAATAATATTGAGATTTTCATGCATGAATCTGCTGTATTTCTTCATCCAGTTGATTTCTTCAGTCTAATCAGTCATTGTGCTGATAAGCATTTATTTTGCGTTTTGTCCAACTCGGTTTTATAGTGTCTGTAATTTTTTATAAATAGTTTCAGGAAAGATTTTGTCTAGATATTAGCTGTGGAGGTTGTTCATATGTTTCAAAATGAGGGGCAGCAATGCCATATGACTGGGGAAGTTTGATTATTGAATAATAGGACATTGAATCTTGTTTTCCTTGATTTCTCAAAATACGGTTTTTGCTATATTTGAAAATACAAGGAAAAAAAGGGAAGCATGATACAGCCCTGCAATTTACAGGTCTTATTCTTTCTTATGTTTCCTTCATTCTTACAGAATAATATTGATATTTTCCCATTCTTCTTGTTGTAATTGTCTAAAATGTGTCTGGGAAACAGGGTTTTCACGGCATAGCTTATGGGATAGTGGACCTCAAATTCAGAAAATTGGTTAGACTGCATATAAATTGATGCCCTTCTGTAAAAAGTTTGAGTTGATGTGTATCTTGCTGAATACAAAAAATGGTGTAGTTATGAGTTGTAGTTTTTGAGTTTTGTATTTTTAAATATATTGCATGTGGCGGCCATCTTGGAAGGTTTCCATGGCAACAGAAGGTTTAACAATTTTTATCTTTACAGTTTTTAATACCCAACATGTGTACCTTTGATATGAAAATAATTATGTATTTAGAAAAGAACTGCTTTACTCCAGCCCTATAGGCACTGCCATATCCCCCCTTAAAGCACAAAACAAAGTTTCGTGACAACTAAAATCACCGATTATATTAATAACTGACCATTTTTACACGTACAGCTAGTGCTAAAACCTTACATACAAAGCAAACAAAACATACTGCGGGGAGTGTCCCGGTCACGCATCAAAACTCAGTACACGAGTGATCGTTTCGCTTTTCTCTTATTTGTTTATCTGCTCCGACATGGTAAGCTGGCTGTGCCAAGAAACCAACATCTAAAATAATTAGAGTTGAGACATTTTTCTTTCTAAGGTAATGTCCGTGAGGAAGAAAACGCGTTATGTTGACTTCGCAAGCCCGATGCCTGTCAATTTTACCTGAACAAAATTGAGGTGATCGGCAGGCTCGATCCATACCAGCTGACGCTCCCTGTGGGGGGGGTGTAAGATTTGACCCACCACGTTTCCCTCGCGATGCGTAAGAGGTGAATAAATAGGGACACCGGGCCTTGATTTCCGTTTGCTCGATTCTAGCGATTGTCGTGCTAGATGGCCTTACATAGCCTACAAAGGCTGATATGCCGTAAAACTCAATCCATCCATCGCGAATCATAAGAGGCGAATAACTAGGTACATTGTGACTTGATTTGCGCTGACTCGGAACTATTCTAGCGGTTTTTGTGCTCGGTGGCCTTGCGTAGCCTACAAAGGCTGATAAGCCGTATAACTCCATGCATCCATCCTTACCAGCTGACGAAGGACCAACTTGATCCGGAATTGAGGAACACTCCGCCAACGAGTGCCATGGACATATTTAATTGTTATACTCGGAACATTGGCGTACACTTTGGAAGAGTTTAAGAATTATACTTTATAGGTCTTTGGAACTCTATAGATTCTTCGTAGCAGGATTCATGGGAGATGTCTGCTGATTCTCGCCGGGTGTTTGTCTCGAAAAATCAGATCTATTCAGTAAATCTTCTTTTTCCATCCTCTTCGTCTAACTTCGGTCACCCTTTGCAAAATCGGACCTAGATTGGTTTTCTCTGATGGTATAAAGTAGTAGGAGCGTTTGACTCCTCTTAATTTTTTACTCACATGCGAAGCAAAAGTGAGTCTATGTACTCACCCGTTTCGTCCGTCCGGGCGTCCGAAAACTTTAACGTTGGATTTTTCTCGGAGACTATTAACCTTTAGAGGGCCGTAGGCGCATTCATGCTCCTCCAGCTACATTCACTAGAGGGCCGTCGGCGTATCCGTGCGCCGACCGATAGTGACCCTCTTTGTTTATCTGCCAGACGCGACCCTCGCGTCACATGGCTCTATAAATATCACTGCCTCGTGCAGTGATCACGTGGCAACGAGATCCGCCATTTTGGCGATCGAGAGAACGTGCTGCGAATTTTCAGCGAATTTTTTCACGAAGTTGCGTCTTCGTCGTTTGTGAATGGGAGTTTTTCTTTGCCATGATTTTTTAGCAGCTGAAAAAAACATTCTATGGCATTTTCAATTGCACCATGTAGGCCATCCATTTTTCTACTCACCCTCCAAAAATCTACTTCATAGCTTGAATAGGTAATAAATGATGAATTTTTAAGTAGTGTTTTTGTGCAGTGAGTCAGTCCCCAGTACAAAAAAATGCAGGGATGGAAAAGTTCATGCTCAAGAGGAATGGATCAGCCCTACTACTACACAGGAAATGCCAAGGTCAATAAAGGCAACTTCAAGGAGACACATGCTGTGAATGAGTCAACAACAAGTCAGTCTGCCATTCCAGCACCATAGGTTTCTCCTCCTTCTTCCTCCTGAAGCCTCCCCTTCTGATGCCTTGAGTTGAAGGCATGAAGCCACGTAGTGTAGGCGCTGTTGCTATGCCTGAACATAGGCTGCCACATTAGCTTTCTTCATTCTTCTGGCATTACAGGTTCCACATTACAAGCAAAGTTTGCTGGCTAAGCCATTGTTTTCATCGTATAGTGTTCTGATGGTGAGACCAGACAGAAAACAGTTCGGGCAAAGAACATCGTTCATCAGTTCACTCAGCTGATCTAAGTGCACGTTGACCCACTTTTGATCGGTTTCAATCAGCTGCTTCGCTTTTGCCTGCATCATCTGTATCTTCCTCCTTGATGCCGATGTGTTGGAAGTTTCTTCCGGAATCGAGGCAGTTGAGATGGAGGGACGAGGAGGCAGTGATCGCGATGGTACTGTCAACGCAGGCGTTGACGAAGTAGAACTAGACTTTCGACCTTGACCGCAAAGTATTTTCGAGGTGCGTGCAGCCGCAAGCTGCTCTCTTCGCCCACTATTTTTTGGTCGCGGCATAATGTTGAGTTTATTCACTCATGGGCATTCTCTGATTGTTTGATTGAAGTAGAATTTATTCGATTTTGTGCGAAACAAACTAACTGAGAGAATTAGCGTTGAAGCAGCAGCCATGTTTACGATGCATTGTGGGCCAGGGAATCCTCGCTTCGGAGTCTCTGATTGGTTGAAACAAGTGGAATTCCCTCTCTAAGCTCAGTGATGGGCTAGTGAGTTTCCAAACAACCCTGTGTACGCTGTTTGAAATCATCAACTAAAAATAGACCACTATAGTTGGCGGAGTGATTTCCCTTGCTGTGCTCGATCGAAAAGACGAGCTTTCCAACGGTACCGGGCGTGAACCTCTTCGTAGAATAGATCGAAAGTTACAAATTTTCCAAAAGTCATAAAATACGATGCATCAATGACGGTTTTAACGTTTTTTACGAGGAGTGATGTTTTTAAAAGCCATTTTATTCAACTAATTTTTGAATGAGAGGTCGAAAACAACACGTGGGGGCATTTGCGAGTGTTTGAACTACTCAAAACTGATGTTATCTCAAAAACCTCCAGATATGAAATTTTCCCAACTTTTTGACCCGTGTCTTGCCTTAAGGCAAGTTTGGTAACTTTTAATTCCATTAATATTGTATGTGTGTGTGTGTCTGGAGAGAGAGAGAGAGAGAGAGAGAGAGAGAGAGAGAGAGAGAGAGAGAGAGAGAGAGAGGATTTCCTTCCTCAAAAATGACAAGCAGTTGCATCATTTTGTTGTACATAGTTTTACTTTACTGGTGTTACTGTACAACTACAAGTCTGTATGTTTTTGTGTATGTGGAAAAAGGATCTTGAATGAAAGCATGAGGAAAATTACAGTGAGATAGCTGTGTCTTTGAAGTGATGGGACATGTAGATGTTACAGAGATAAGAGACATAAGTCACATTAAGTGCTTCCCCATATGGCAGTTTAAATTGCCCAATGGAAGGAAGTAGGGAAAGCAGTTTACTGAGGCAGTGTATCTAAATTGAGAGCAGGCACTTCCACGGGAGATTCCAAAACTGTTCATTTGGTACATCAAACAAGTAAAGGTTAACCCACGTAGCCAGTTTTCAGTGTTGCTGGCATCAGATTATGCAACTTCCATTGCTTTTTTTGAGTGGGGCTCAAACTGAAAAGCAGTGATGAAAATGATACTGGGAAATTGTCATGGCAACAGCAAAACCTTGCAGAAATTGCTGTATTGCTAGCATCTTATCCCAGTCAGCTTCTTTGGCCTGTAGCATCTAGAAGTGCACATTGTTTACAGTTTGGTGAGAAAGTACTTTTATTCTCCTCCTCCCTCCTCCCTCTTCCCCTTCCCTTCTGTGTTGGTTGTTGGTATTTTGGACAAAATCAATGTGTTCAATTTTTGACTCACATGCGAAGCAAAAGTGAGTCTATGTACTCACCCGTGTCGTCCGGGCGTCCGGGCGTCTGTAAAAAAAACTTTAACGTTGGATTTTTCTCGGAGACTATTAAGTCTATCAACACCCAATTTGGCATGATGGTGTATGATGACAAGGCCTCAAAAAACATACATAGTGACTTGACCTTGCTTCAAGGTCAAGGTCGCAGGGGCCATAAATGTTGTCTAAAAAACAGCCATTTTTCACATTTTCCCAATTTTCTCTGAAGTTTTTGAGATTGGATACCTGACCTATATATGGTGTATAGGGCAAAGTAATCCCTATTTTTTGAT
>JAWQFJ010002116.1:15435-32935 GCA_034096865.1 Theodoxus fluviatilis | reverse complement strand
CCCACTATTGCATAGTGATTTACCAGTTTTATTTCTCCAGGAGTGAAAAACACACAAATGTTTACCTTTTAAAATTTGACAAAAAAATCAGGATTTGAATAAAGACTATAAACTGCACACCTAAATATTGTTCATTCAATTTCAAGCATTTTGTGTTTTTATTTTATGTGTCTATCTGTAACGGTTCATCAGCAATCTCAAAGTTAATGAAAGGTGTGCGTGTTGCTCAATTTGCTTGTGTTTTAGCACCACTGGCAGCCCATAACGTCACCGTTTTAGCACCAGGATAAGGGTTAACTATGACTGATTAGAGTATTGACTGACCTACATTAGAGTCAACTGATGTTTGAATTGTTGTTACAGGTGGAAGGCAAAGGGAATGGTATCAAAACTGTCATGGTCAACATGGTGGATATCGCCAAGGCTTTGTCTCGTCCACCAACATGTGAGCCATTGTCGTGTGTTCTAGCTTGATACAATATCAAGGGTGACACTTGGATGGGATGCTGTTTTTGCTCAAGAGACCATATTCCTTTTGCTGCTATCAGTCACAGAATTATTGTCATCTGTATTTGTTCTCATGCTTTTACTTTTTGATAAAGTGATAGTGATATTCATTAGTAATCACAAACAAGTTAATTACAAATGTTTCAGATGATTATTAAGGGGGCACACGGCATAGAAAATGGGGGTATCAGAAAAATTTCATTGCTCAGCAACTGTTTTAGCTATCTTAATGAAACTTTGCACACAATACAAACACACAAGGATAATTCACATCAATTTTTATTGTTCCAGATTGACTAGTTCAATCACTAAAAAATGCACGTTACAATTTTTTACCCCTTCCAAACTACAAGGATCAAACTCTATAGGATCAGCAATGGTTGTGTACAAAGAAGAACTATATTTTGCCATAAACATTATAAATGAATTTATAACTCTTACAACTGTTTCTGGTGATGAATGGCATTTACACATGCAAAAAACATTGCCGGCATGACAAGATTAAACTTTAATTAAAAATTAACTAATAAAGTTACATATTTCTAACTAGTCTTATCGCATTCAGCATCTATTTATATACAAACAAGCAAACTTTCTACATTCTATCTTTATTCTAAGTCACATTGTTAAGGAAGATGCCATATCCAAGCACTCAAAATGACACTTTTTGACTTCCAGGTTAGGTTTTTTCACAACTTCAGTGATGGGTACCTCTCCAAACTAATAAAATAAAAAATGAAGGAATGAAAAGCTGGCAAATCGTTCATGCCCGTGTGTTATTGAGACTATGTAGACCTCGTTTCCGAGTATAACTAAAAACTCGATTTTTTAATGGATTTTTCACGAAAGTGGCTACGCCGTGTGCCCCAAGGCCGATGGAGATGAATTGTTTAGAAAACATGATAGTTTCTTGATACATATTTAATAGCTAAGTTTGTTTGAAGGAAATATTCTCTGGAAGAGAATCTATAGCATTTTTTCTACACTTTTGAGCTGTGAAGATTCACCAAGAAAGCAGTGGCAAACCTCAGCGTTGCTTAACTGCAGAGTGGAAACTCAAAATGAATGACTCTTTTGATTCAGACAGAACATATTGTGCAGATTGGTTTGTCAACTACGGGGACTTTGAGGTATTTGACTTGGAGAATGATTTGTCCTGTGGCCTGTGTTGCAGATCCTACCAAATTTTTTGGATGTGAACTAGGTGCCCAAACCCAGTTTGACCTGAAAAATGATCGCTACATTGTCAATGGCTGCCATGACTCTGACAAGCTTCAATCTCTGCTTGATGGCTTCATTAAAAAATTTGTCCTCTGTCCGGAATGTTCCAACCCGGAGACCAACCTCGTAAGTTTTAGTGTGGATGCTGTAGTAATGACATAACCATGACACGATGGATATCCTATCATGCTTGGTTTGATTCATTCCTTCTCTGTTTAGTCTGTGATTTCAAAACTTATGCCTCCCATTTTAATGTTGTAAGGACAAAACTAAACTTCTTCCTGTTGTTTGAATGAGGGCTTTCAAATGATGAAAACATTGAATTCCTCGAAATGAACACAGTGAAATCAGTCTGTTCCTGTTGAAAGGCTTATGTAAAATGGTACAGAAGGAGTGTTGGATTTTCTGTGAGATCTTGTGTGTGCCAGTTTATCATTTGTGTGGGAAAACGCTAGCAGAACTGAATTGTATTTGGACAACCTATAATATGGAGTTGCATCATCCTGCTATGTATTAAGCAGAGGCATTGGTGCATGTTTTAGCCTGCTGAGAGATTTCATTTTGTTTTGTTTTTTCTAATAGCAATGTTGTGGCAGTCACCCTTGAGCTTTCATTGAAAAAGCAGCTATGAATGTGGTGTATAATGATGTACTCCCGCAGATCATCCAGCCCAAGAAGCAGCTATGAATGTGGTGTATAATGATGTACTCCCGCAGATCATCCAGCCCAAGAAGCAGCTATGAATGTGGTGTATAATGATGTACTCCCGCAGATCATCCAGCCCAAGAAGCAGCTATGAATGTGGTGTATAATGATGTACTCCCGCAGATCATCCAGCCCAAGAAGCAGCTATGAATGTGGTGTATAATGATGTACTCCCGCAGATCATCCAGCCCAAGAAGCAGCTATGAATGTGGTGTATAATGATGTACTCCCGCAGATCATCCAGCCCAAGAAGCAGCTGATTATGCAGAAGTGCATCGCTTGTGGGCACCAGGGCAGCGTGGACATGAACCACAAGCTCACCACCTTCATCCTGAAGAACCCTCCTGACATGGTGAGTTGAGCATCCTGCTTTCCTTGCAGTGATCACGGCATTGTTGTATGATCTGTTGTGTAATGAAGTTTCGTCAATTTGATGTTTTCACACTGGTATTGGAATTGCATTGGTAGTCAGTGACATAGTTTCATTATATTGATAAGAAACGGATACCTTATTTTTAAAAAGTAAATGAGTTTTTCTATCCTAATTATTGGCTTCACAAATATCCTTTTTTCTCTTTTTGACTCACATGCGAAGCAAAAGTGAGTCTATGTACTGAGCCGTGTCGTCCGTCCGGGCGTCCGTCCGTCCGTCCGGGCGTCCGTAAAAAACTTAAACGTTGGATTTTTCTCGGAGACTATTAAGTCTATCAACACCAAATGTGGCATGATGGTGTATGATGACAAGGCCTCAAAAAACATACATAGTGACTTGACCTTGCTTCAAGGTCAAGGTCACAGGAGCCATAAATGTGGTCTCAAAAACAGTCATTTTTCACATTTTCCCAATTTTCTCCCACGTTATTGAGAATGGCGACCTTAGCTACAAGTGGTATATAGGTCAAAGCAAGCCCTATCTTTTGATACCAGTTTGGTTGACCTTGCTTCAAGGTCAAGGTCACAGGAGCTCTTCAAAGTTGGATTGTATACATATTTTGAAGTGACCTTGACCCTGAACTATGGAAGATAACTGTTTCAAACTTAATAATTATGTGGGGCACATGTTATACTTTCATCATGAGACACATTTGGTCACATATCATCAAGGTCAAGGTCACTTTGACCCTTATGAAATGTGACCAAAATAGGGTAGTGAACCACTAAAAGTGACTATATCTCATGGTAGAAAGTGCCAATAAGCACCATTGTGCTTCCTATGTCTTGAATTAACAGCTTTGTGTTGCATGACCTTGGATGACCTTGACGTTGGGTCAAGGTCACATGTATTTTGGTAGGAAAAATGTGTAAAGCATTTCTTTGTGTATGATGTCATTGGTAGGTTTAGTTGTTTGACCTTGACCTTGAAGGTCACCTGAAGGTCAAGGTCATATAAAGGTCAAGGTCAAGCATGTGAGTCGTATGGGCTTTGCCCTTCTTGTTCATTTTATACAGTTAAACTGTAGTGTTTGAATAGACGACACACTGATGAGGAAAATGGTATGATGTCCCTGTAAAAAGTGGGTCATTTCATTTTGCAATAATAGGAAGATATATGTAGCACATGTAGTGATATGCAGTGGACTCCGTCAGTTGTGATATGAAGATAGGGTAGTGTTTGTAATTCCTGGGACATTTGACTTGGTCAGTTGCAGGTAGTTTTGATGATGTCAGTGGCCTTGTCTGTACAGCTTGGGACCCGTCTACTCAGTGTTCATCTTTGATTTATTCAAGGGACAGTATGATTCACAGACACTTCACCTCAATGACCTTTCACATGATGAACAAATTGAATTCCTCGAAATGATTGAAATGAAATCAAACAGTTCCTGATGAAAGGTTCATAAACTCTCACATAGTTCATATACAGCACACCTGGTGGTATCTAGGCACAATGCCGGGGGACAAAGGAATTAGCATTCTCGGTGGTATCTAGGCACAATGCTGGGTGACAAAGGAATTAACATTCTCGGTGGTATCTAGGCACAATGCCGGGTGACAGAGGAATTAGCATTCTCGGTGGTATCTAGGCACAATGCCTGGTGACAGAGGAATTAGCATTCTCGGTGGTATCTAGGCACAATGCCGGGTGACAGAGGAATTAGCATTCTCGGTGGTATCTAGGCACAATGCCGGGTGACAGAGGAATTAGCATTCTCGGACACAGCTTTTGCTTGTACATACCAGTGTCTTCATTTTTGCAGGACTGATCTATTTTCTGGGGAGTAGAAATGGGGCTTTCTGTAATATTTGTTCACCTTTGGATAGCTGCATTATTGTGCCTGTCTGTCCTGACCACTCACACGTGGCTGTCTGTCCTGACCACTCACACGTGGCTGTCTGTCCTGACCACTGCTGTCTGTCCTGACCACTCACACGTGGCTGTCTGTCCTGACCACTGCTGTCTGTCCTGACCACTCACACGTGGCTGTCTGTCCTGACCACTGCTGTCTGTCCTGACCACTCACACGTGGCTGTCTGTCCTGACCACTCACACGTGGCTGTCTGTCCTGACCACTCACACGTGGCTGTCTGTCCTGACCACTCACACGTGGCTGTCTGTCCTGACCACTGCTGTCTGTCCTGACCACTCACACGTGGCTGTCTGTCCTGACCACGTGACTGTCTGTCCTGACCACTCACACGTGGCTGTCTGTCCTGACCACTCACACGTGGCTGTCTGTCCTGACCACTGCTGTCTGTCCTGACCACTCACACGTGGCTGTCTGTCCTGACCACTCACATGTGGCTGTCTGTCCTGACCACTGCTGTCTGTCCTGACCACTCACACGTGGCTGTCTGTCCTGACCACTCACACGTGGCTGTCTGTCCTGACCACTCACACGTGGCTGTCTGTCCTGACCACTCACACGTGGCTGTCTGTCCTGACCACTCACACGTGGCTGCCTCTGGCCGGTTGCAGGAGGCCACTGCCAACACCCCAGTCAAGGGGAAGGGGAAGAAAGCGCAGAAAAAGAAGGATGAGAAGCGTGCTGAGAAGGAGGATGACGAGAAGGACCGAGCCAGCCCTGAAGCCAATGCTCAGCAGCAGATGGCTGCTCAGCGTGCCTCAGGGGGAGACATTGAAGCTCCGCCAGAGGTGACTGACTGATTTTGTTCCACTTGCAGTCAAGTATTTGTCTTCCCTTTCTTGTTGTTGTCTGGTTTTTTGGCTTGAAAATACTGCTATGTGTTGATCATGGATTGTTTCCTCCCTGTGATGTAATTGCTTGTTGACTTTGGATACTGTTGAAACTCAACCTTTGTGCAATGGTTGGTTGTATTCATTTTTTGACTCACATGCGAAGCAAAAGTGAGTCTATGTACTCACCCGTGTCGTCCGTCCGTCCATCGGGGCGTAAAAAACTTAAACGTTGGATTTTTCTCGGAGACTATTAAGTCTATCAACACCCAATTTGGCATGATGGTGTATGATGACAAGGCCTCAAAAAACATACATGGTGACTTGACCTTGCTTCAAGGTCAAGGTCGCAGGAGCCATAAATGTTGTCTAAAAACCAGACATTTTTCACATTTTCTCTATTTTCTCTGAAGTTTTTGAGATTGGATACCTCACCTATACATGGTATATAGGGCAAAGTAAGCCCTATTTTTTGATACCAGTTTGGTTGACCTTGCTTCAAGGTCAAGGTCACAGGAGCTCTTCAAAGTTGGATTGTATACATATTTTGAAGTGACCTTGACCCTGAACTATAGAAGATAACTGTTTCAAACTTAATAATTATGTGGGGCACATGTTATACTTTCATCATGAGACACATTTGGTCACATATCATCAAGGTCAAGGTCACTTTGACTCTAATGAAATGTGACCAAAATGGGGTAGTGAACCACTAAAAGTGACCATATCTCATGGTAGAAAGTGCCAATAAGCACCATTGTGCTTCCTATGTCTTGAATTAACAGCTTTGTGTTGAATGACCTTGACCTTGGGTCAAGGCCACATGTATTTTGGTAGGAAAAATGTGTAAAGCATTTCTTAGTTTAGTGTATGATGTCATTGCTAGGTGTAGTTGATTGGCCTTGACCTTGAAGGTCACCTGAAGGTCAAGGTCATGTAAAGGTCAAGGTCAATGATGTGAGTCGTATGGGCTTTGCCCTTCTTGTTTAATACAATAACTCTACCCAGTTTTGCTCTTTCAAAATCTGTTTTGTGTATTGATAATGATAGGGTTAGCAGGCCTGCCTACCCGTACGGAAATTCCGTATTTTGTCCGGAAATTAAAAAAAATCGGCGAGCGTTCCGGAAAATACGGGAGTTTATTTTGCGTTCCGGAAATATCAAAATAAAAACTATAATAAAATAATTTCCAAAATCGTTGGCCTGTGGCTGTGCGCAGTCTACCGATGATTGCCGAATTGGTTTGTTCTGTAATGCGCAGGCTCAGCGCGCGAAAATATTTCCCAAAATTGCCGAGTGACGTCATTTTCGTACAGTGCGCAAGCGCACACACGAAGTGTTTTTCCGGAGAGTGCCGGTATGTGCAGTGTTCATGTGCAACAATGGCGTCAAAACGAAAGTCATGCGATTGTGTTTCTGAATTATCGAAGAAACAGCGGAGGTCGCAGGTCTACATTCCAGCGTACACGGAGAAGTATCCATGTATAGTCCGCGGCACCACTGACTCCACTGTCAAATGTACGACTTGTGATAACCAGTTCAGCATCTCCAGTGGTGGCGCCAACGATATCGAAAGGCATGTTGAAGGCCCAAAGCATGTGAAGAAAAATGAGGAGAAGAAGGTCGCAGCAGCGCAAAAACCTATCAGTGAATATTTTACACCGCCTCCTTCGAAAGTGTCCCAAATCGACATCGACGTAATTCGAGCTGAGGCGATGATGGTAGACTTGACAATAGAACTGAACCTCCCAATGGCGGCATTGGACAAACTGAGTGTAGGTGTAGGGGAAGACCTCCTCTTCCCACACCTCTCCATGGTTATGCTTGCCATAATGACAATCCCTCACTCATCAGCTCACTGTGAGCGCATTTTCCCAGTCGTGAGAAAGAACAAAACACACTTCAGAGGCAGCATGGGATCCGACACCTTGGAGGCCTTGGTGGTAGCCAAGTCCAGGCCTGGACAAGCCCTTGACAGAAACTACAGTGTCCAAGACCTGAAAGGCCTGAAAAGTGCCTACTACCAGTCTTTGTCACAGTAAACAAGCTGCAGAACTATTGTATATAGTGTACATAAAATCAGGTATGTTTTGTTTTATCTTTTGGTCCCTGGTTAATGATTAAAGTTGCTTTGTTTTCTTGCACTGTCGCACGGTTTAATACTGAAATCGGAACTGAAATACGGAAATTGGAACTTGGTAATACTGAAATCGAAAAAGGAGGGTAGGCAGCCCTGGGTTAGGGTTAATGAACAGTTTGTTTTTTCACTTACTACAACTTGATGAATATTTTCAGAAAAATCTGTAAAAGCTATTGAGAGAAAATTACACCATCATGGATACAGATTGTAGCCGTACACCAAACAGAATAGTTCCAGAATGTTGATTAAGTTCCTCAAATGAGGGCGTGTTGCACCCTTCAACTGATGAGCAACTTGAATTCCTCGAAATGATTTCCATGAAATGGCACTAGCTCTGATGAATGGGTGTGACATGAGAAAAGCAAAACCTCTACTGACTGACACCCACATCTGCTCTGGCCTTTCTTGAAGACAATGTTGCTGTGTTTGTGGACACAGATAGAGGACGAGATTCCAGATGATGACTGGGGAGAGGATGTCTCCGAGGAAGCGGTAAACCGCCGCATGGAGGAGCTGACAGATGCTGCCAAGGGCCTGACCGTGTCTATGGACCTGGAGAAGACTCCTGAGGAGAGGCTGAACATTTTCTATGAGTTGGTGAAGGTAGGCTGACTTGGGTGACAAGGAAATGTTTGAATTCTCCCTTGAAAAATAATGAGGGGCATTCAGAAAGTCATAATTTTCAGATGTATTAAAGCTGTCATCCATAATTATCCATCCTCTTAGAGGAAGTCTTCTGTCATTCCTTCCTTTCTTCTTCCTCTGATGTTTTATGAACAAGAAGACTCGAAGGCATTAGAATTGTATGTTCTCTCTCTCTCTCTCTCTCTCTCTCTCTCTCTCTCTCTCTCTCTCTCTCTCTCTCTCTCTCTCTCTCTCTCTCTCTCTCTCTCTCTCTCTCTCTCTCTCTCTCTCTCAGCAGTCCTCACTTTTAAGCTGCATGAAATGTATGTTTTGATACATGTGAAATGGCCTGCCATTAGCAAGAGTGGATCAGTGGTGCTTCTACTCCCAGAGATAATGGCCTGAAGACAGGACAGTGGGCAATGATGGGATGTGGTCTTTGCAGAAGCGGCATGATGAGGGCAAGGTGCTTGTGTCGGTGCGGGAGATGGTGACCGAGGCGGAGAGGTTGGAGGTGAAGGAGAAGGCCCCCATGATTCTGGTGGAGCTCCTTCTCAACCAGAACATAATGAGCCAGATGACCCAGTACAAGCAGCTCTTCCGCTGTGTGAGTTCAACACCGACTGTTTCTCTGTTGTCTAAATCTGATGGATTTAGATGTATAGAAAGTTTTCCACCTGATTCTCTCCACTAGACTTTTATAATGATCAGCTCTCCACTAACTTATCACTTTGTTGGGATTTTGCTGCTTGGAGTTTCAGATTTAATTTAATGTATGGCCTGTCAGGAGGCATCTGATGTTTGGCATTTCCCCGTGAACATTGGATTATTTGAATGTGTTTCTTGTACAGTGTGTGGGAGCTGTTTGTGAGGCAAACTTGTTCAATTACATGTGGCCTAAAATGTTGTAATTGGTTTAGCATACTTTGTTTTATGAAATTGTTCAGTTGCTTTTTTGAACAATGATGATGTTGTCTATTTGCATATGTCTTCGGGACACATTCCCGCTGCTGGCTTGGAAGTGGGCGCTTGTACTTTAGGGGGATTTTACTGTACTTTGATAATGATAGCTGATGTATAGTTTTCATTCATTCATTTTTCATGCAAACATTCCGTGACTCATGAAAGGTTGATGGAGGAATGAACGTGTTCTGCAGACCTGTGCCAACAATCCCAAGGCCCAGAAGTACCTGCTGGGGGGGCTGGAACAGCTGATTGGCAACGTGCACAAGGCCACGCTGCTGCCCAAGGTGCCACACATCTTCAAGGGCTTCTATGACATGGACGTCCTGGATGAGGCTGTGCTTATTGAGTGGAGCAAGAAGGTGAGCAGGCTATGAAGCCTCTCTGGAGTGACCGTGCTTGTCAGTGCTGTAGGGAAGACCTGGGTGACCGTGCTTGTCAGTGCTGTAGGTAAGCTCTGGGTGACAGACATCATGATGTCATGAACTTGTCAGATTGGATCAACTGTAGGGGCAGGGATGGTAGAACTCCTTATTTATGTATGGATTAGCTTGCTGGGATCCCCTTTCTAAAAAAGACATAAGTATGATGTGGTGACTCTTCTTCTTTCTCCTCCATAATTCTTTGTAGAATGTATTGCAAATCACTTGTTTTCTCTGCATCTGTCACCAGGAGAGATGTTCAGCAGGTTAGAAGCTCTACGTGGTTTTAAAAACAAATGGCATTGCAACTGTTTTGGTACTGAAGACAGCCTGCTGTATTTTTGTCAGGTCTCCAAGAAGTACATCCCCAAGGCCGTGGCACAGGAAATCCATGACAAGGCAGCTCCCTTCATCAAGTGGCTGATGGAGGCAGAGGAGGAGGAGTCCGACTCGGAGGAGGAGGATGACAATTTGGAGGCAAGTAGCCAGTTTGAAGCTTGAAGGGTCCTGCTTCAGGCCTTGATTCTCTGTGATGGGAATGTCCACTTATTAGCGTCTCCGGGGTTTGCCAAACCCCCTTTCCTGTTGCCTGCGGCAAGCAATTTTTTTGATAGGAAAGGTAAAGGCTAAAAGTTGTTGGCCCGTGGGAAAGATTGAAATGTTGTAAGTGAATACTTAGTAATTAATAATTCTTTCAATATAGCGATCTGCTAATAGCAGCTGGAGTGGAGTTTTTCCAAGTGTTAGGACTAAAACCAAGAAACTTTTGAACAGGGAACTGTGCTGTTATGCCATTGTGACTTTGTGAACTCGGTTAAAGCTTTCTTCAAATGTTCATGAAGTGAATGCTTCAGCAGTACCATTTCTCATTATTATATTGAGGTATGTTTGCTTGTAATGTATTATTGTGACTATTGCTAAAATTTTGAAACTGTTTGTTGGGGAAGTTCAATTTCTTATGGAAAAGCCAAACACCAGGTTTAATGTGCCTAGCATGTATAAAAAACAAAATTGGCCAACACTGATTTCTTTTCAAAAGTTGGGAACTTCATGGATTTTTGTTGCCTTATTGGACCTATATAGTTTCCTGCACCCATTCAGATGGTGTTGATAGTGATTTATGGTGATCACGTTGTCATGGTGTCCAGCACATTTGTACTTGCACTCATTGCTGCCACATTTAACATGATGCTGTTGCTTTCCAGGTTGTGTACACCACCAGTGGCAGGGTCGGCACCGAGTCGTTGGCACCTGCCCCTGCTCCACCCAAAGCAGCAGCAGCAGCTGCAGAAGAGAATGAGGGGGAGGACATCGACATTGATAATATCTAGGTGCTTGATCTTCTGCTGCGCCAGCTTCGGTCTGCACTGTTGTCATGATGTAGACGTCGCGTACCAAGTCCTTGGCATATTCTCATGAAAACCTTTTAAACTTGTGTGCACCTTTGCATACCAGACAAAATATAGAGGTGTAATTTCAAAGTAAACTTGCTTTTTTTTCTCTCGCCCCACTCCCCTTGCCCCTCCATCGCTCGTCATTTTGTGTAATTATTCCAGTGAAATTTGTGACTTGTATTCTGTTGTGTCTTTGTGAGAAATGCGTGAAAGCTGATTTGCTCCAAATTGATGCTTGCATGTAGAGTATTTGGGCTTGTGCAAAATAATAACCCAAAGGAATTGGTGGAATAAGGTGATAGTTGTGTAAATATTCCTCATGGTGTTGAGATACTTCATTTTGACCATGTCTTAGGGATCGTAGGTGATGTAAGATGGAAGACTGAATAATAAAAGACTTTTAAAAATGTCTTCACGGTTTGTGTATTGAATTTAGTGCTTGAATGTGACTTTGTAGTTGTCAAGATTACCCCAACTGATGATAAAGGCAACGGCAATTGATACTGCTGATTGTCGTTCTGCACATGCAAACCCCATAGTCAGGAGGTGATACATTTTCATCGTAGCACATCTTGGCTTGCTGAAGAGCATACTAGCATGCATTATCAGGGGCGAGTGTCTTTCGCCTAGATAATTTCTATGGAGCAAGGCGAGGGTGAGGGAAGCATTGAAAGATGACTAAGAAACGGTCGATCATCAATTGGCAAGGCGGAAGTCCAAGAGAACATGGCTGCATCCTGGCGCAAGAGTCTGATGAATTCAAAAGGCTTGCTAAGAAAAAGTAGGCTTGCTCCTAAAAAATTTTCATCTGAAAACTTATGATGCATTTACAGTCTAGTGTCGTTGCTACTATCACTCACATCTGAACTACAGAGACGGATACAAGCCCTGGAAATGAGATGCTACCGCAAGATTCTGAACATCTCTATATATATTTTCGCTGTCTGTCTGTGTGTGTGTGTGACACTCATACGTTTCCACAGTTTTATTCCGATCGACTTGAAACTTGGTATGGGGTTAGGTGTGGACCGGGGTCAGGTCAACGTGGGGTTAAAAAAATGGCGTTGCCATGGTAACCGGAAGTGGGCACAAACAAGATGGCAGCCGAAAACTGAAAGTGCTCCGATTTGACCGAAATATGGTGTGTGGGTTGGTAAAGTCAGATGATGAAGATCTGTGAACAATTTTGGGGGTTACCATGGTTACGTCACGAGAAAAACAAAATGGCGGCTGAGTAAACAATGGACGACTGTGTCGAAGGCGGCAAAGCCGCCTGAGACACAGGAATTCTCATCGACTTAAAACTTGGTATGGGGTTAGATGTGGGCCGGGGTCAGGTCATGGTGGGGTTAAAAAAAGTGTCGCCATGGTAACCGGAAGTGGGCACAAATAAGATGGCCGCCGAAAACTGAAAGTGCTCCGATTTGACCGAAATATGGTGTGTGGGTTGGTAAAGTCAAACGATGAAGATCTGTGAACAAATTGTTTGGTTACCATGGTTACATCACGAGAAAAACAAAATGGCGGCAGAGTAAACAATGGACGACTGTGTGGATGGCCGCCAAAAGCTCAAAGTGCTCCGATTTGACCGAAATTTGGTGTATGGGTAGGTAAAGTCAAATGATGAAGATCTGTGAACACATTTTTGGTTATGGTTACGTAATGAGATAAACAAAATGGCGGGTGAAGAATTTGGCTTTGTTTGTGGCTTTGACGCTTTGCGCATTGCCTGGCCGCGAAGCGGCTAGTCTGTATATATATTTTCGCTGTCTGTCTGCGTGTGTGTGTGACACTTATACGTTTCCACAGTTTTATTCCCATCGACTTAAAACTTGGTATGGGTTAGGTGTGGGCCGGGGTCAGGTCATGGTGGGGCTAAAAAATGGTGTTGCCATGGTAACCGGAAGTGGGCACAAACAAGATGGCCGCCAAAAACTCAAAGTGCTCCGATTTGACTGAAATTTAGTGTGTGGGTAGGTGAAACTTGGTGTGGGGTTAGGTGTTGGCCGGGGTCTGGTCATGGTGGGGTTAAAAAAATGGAGTTGCCATGGTAACCGGAAGTGGGCTCAAACAAGTTGGCCGCCAAAAACTCAAAGTGCTCCGATTTGACCGAAATTTGGTGTGTGGGTAGGTACAGTCGAATGATGAAAATGTGTGAACAAATTGTTTGGTTACCATGGTTACATGACGAGAAAAACAACATGGCGGCTGAAGCCGCCTGAGACACAGGAGTTCCCATCAACTTAAAACTTGGTATGGGGTTAGGTGTGGGCCGGGGTCAGGTCATGGTGGGATTAAAAAATGGTGTTGCCAGGGAAACCGGAAGTGGGCACAAACAAGATGGCCGCCGAAAACTCAAAGTGCTCCGTTTTGACCGAAATTTGGTGTGTGGGTAGGTAAAGTCAAATGATGAAGATCTGTATAAAAAGTTTTTGGTTGTCATGGTTTACGTAATGAGAAAAACAAAATGGCGGCTGAAGAATTTGGACGACTGTGTGGAAGGCGGCAAAGCCGCCTGAGACACAGGAGTTCCCATCAACTTAAAACTTGGTATGGGGTTAGGTGTGGGCCGGGGTCAGGTCATGGTGGGATTAAAAATTGGTGTTGCCATGGTAACCGGAAGTGAGCACAAACAAGATGGCTGCCGAAAACTCAAAGATTTGACCGAAATTTGGTGTGTGGGTAGGTAAAGTCAAATGATGAAGATCTATGAACGATTTTTTTGTGGTTATAATGGTTACTTAATGAGAAAAACAAAATGGCGGCTGAAGAATTTGGCTTTGTATGTGGCTTTGGCGCTTTTGCACAGTGCCTAGGCGCGAAGCGGCTAGTCTCATATAAAGACCATGTCACGAATGAGGAAGTCAGCAACAGGATCAGGAGAGCAATTGGACAGTACGAAGACCTGCTCTCAATCGTGAAAAGCAGAAAGCTGAAGTGGTACAGTCACGTGTCAAGAGGCAGTGGGCTGTCCAAGACCATCCTGCAAGGTACCGTACCAGGTGGGAGAAGGAGAGGCAGGCAGAGAAAGAGATGAGAAGACATCAAAGAGTGGGCAGGCTTGACCTTTGCTGACTCACAGCGAGCCACAGAGGATAGAGATCGATGGAGGAAGATTGTCCGAAAGTCATCAGTGGTGCCTCAACAACCCATCTCAGGGTTAAGAGACTGGACTGGACTGAACTGAACTGTCGTTGCTACTAGTCACACTGTAGGTCATAACATGATTTAATTCAAACATTACTGTACAACGCCCAATGTATTAAACACAATCAAATTTACCTTTGCTGAAACTACTGTGTTCTGACAGCCATCTGGTTTGTAGCTTCGCACTTCTCGCACCCAACCACAGACGAAATTAAGTCCTGTAACTGTGTAAGCTCCCAAGCTCTTGTAGGCTGCAAAATCTTCGCACGTGTACGCACTTTTGCCCAGCACAAAATATTGCACAATCCTGGCGTGGTTTATGTCCGGCGCAGCTGGTTTTTGTCGACAGACCACGAACTGTTTGGTATTTGATACGGATCTAACCCATCAACGTCAATAATCTTCTCGTAGTACCGCTTTTTTGCGTCTGCTGGTAAACGTTCAACATACGACGAAGCCATTGCTAGGCCCAAAAATAGGAAAGACTGTTTGACTAGAGGCTTGTTCAGAACAACTCAGCGCTGCATGAGCGCTTAATGTTGGCAATTGAGCGCTTCATTGCTCACCTGAACGCCCCAGATTTTGTGCAGCGCTTCACTTGTTAAAGGGGAGGTAAATCTTCTGCGCCCCATGTTGTGTTGATAGACGCGAAGAAAATATTTTCTTTGCCACAGACATCGTTTATGCACGTTTACATGTATTCTGCATGAATAAAGTCCACTACGGTGTCATCCTTACTTGCCATTCTTCGCGCATACAGGGCGCTTGGGGCAAATAAAGCCCGTTCCAGTCCCAAAATGATGTTTCTGAGGGTTATTGTACGTGTCGACGGCCAGTGCGGGATCGAAGACGCCATTTTGTTTTGCTGCGAAATCCTACTGCTGCACGTCGGATTGGTGATTCACAGCGCTGCTCAGCGCTGAGTGAGCGCTGAGTGAATCGCGCCCCAAATTGCCGTTCAGGAGTGAATCACATTAAGCGCTGAGTAAGCGCAATGAAGCACTGCGCCTTCTGAACTCCCCTTAGATGTCGACGGAGCTCTAACGCGCGAGCGTCGGGTACACGCAGACGCTCACGTACAACACTGCTGGCCTGTCGCTATCGCTATCCGTGTGAAGCTGAACTGGAGTGTAGGAACGCTCTTGCTAGGGTCAGTGACCCCAGACACTCGCGTTCATTGCCTCGCACCTCTCCACGGGAAGATGAGCGTGCGTGCTTTCTGTCGGACAAAATTATGAGATGTGGCTGCAGAGACGTACGTAGTTCCAACTCGGCCAAGATGTAGACCCATCGTCCAAGAAAGCACAATTAAGTGTTTGCCCGTCGCGACAGAAAGCACGCAGAGGAAGGGAAAAGGAAACAGAAGTATTTATTTGTAAAGCTAGGCCTCGGGCCCATACGAATTAACAAATTATGTCAGAACGTATTTACACGACTGAGATTAGTATCAAGACTATGCATTATTTGCTTAGACGCGACGACTTCAACACTCTATCGAAGTGATATATTTAACATCCGGGCGTAGGTGGCAGCGTGATTAATTAAGCTCACGACGACACGAGAGCAACAACTTCGACTTTAACCTCTTCGCTGCCAAGCCTTTTTAACACTGCGTGACAACCATTTGCCAAAGGTTTTTTTGGCGACGCAGGGTACTTGCGAGGAAAAAATCATGTAAAACACATTTTTGAAGAAAAGTACCCATAACTTATATTTTTCTAAAAGAGCATTGGACAAGGAACAGATTAATGTAATGAATTTGTTTATTAGACTTCTGTATAGAAAATGACAAAGCCATGAACATACAAAAACACTTTTTGGCATCATATTTTTGGTACTATTGGTACCACCAAATAATCACTCAGTGACTAAACAGAGTGCAAATGATTTCAAAGTATGCCTAGACTATAGGAAAACTCACACTATAAACCACTAACATTTCTGGCAATCCTCAGCAGAGTGATAGACAAATGAATAGGAGTACCCATTTTCCTCATTTTCGGCTGTAAATGGGTGACGACGATAAACAATTTCTGGCATGCACAATCCTCTTTCTATTTTATTTTACTATCCATTTGTGGTAGAAAACCAACAACAAAGCATTGTAGGCATGTGCACAATCACAGAAGAGATATTCTGTCATAAATGAATGGGGCTTTGAAGATACTACATCGAATTACACAATACATGATATAAACTTTCAAACCATGGCAAACATACACGAAAACCTCTACACGTGATATGATAATGATCCTCAAGATGATTTATACATTGTACACGAAAAATCGTCATCATCATCATAACTATCTGCATTCTATTTTGTCTTTTTCAAGTAAGCATAAACTAAATCGAATAATTCTTACCTCTTCTAGCTGTGTCCTGAAGCGCTCGCCCTACGTTCACGTGCTTGAGGCTGTCGCACACGTGGTCTGCCGCGTCCTCCAAGTCGAAGGGATTCTCTCGATCCTCATGATTCCTCGCCCTCGTCACTGTCACTTTCGACTTCAGCTTCAACATCAGTGTCTGTCGTTGAAGCATACTCAACCTCCAGCTCAGCTCTCTCTGCCCTATCAACGTTTTCACGAACGATCTGAGCAATACCGACCCCTCCGCCCACTCTGATTTCTTCGTAGGTAAACATTCGCTCCACCTCTCCTTGCAGCGAATCATCGGACATGTTGCCTTCATCCGAAAGCTCTCCCTGTTCCTCGAGGATATTTAAGATGTCTTCAACGTCCAAAGTGACATAATCACTCATGTCAACTTCTTTTCTCCGTCTTTTTCCATGTCGACTGGGCCCTGGCTCGTTCGAATTATCCGCCATTGCAACGCAAAATGTAAACAACTCGCGATCCAAGCATCTGCTTCGAGGTTTTCTCATCACGGGCGCCCCAACCTTATTAATATTCAGTAGATCTATCATTCTGCTTTCTTATTGGCCAAAGTCTGGATATTTCCGATCTAAACTTAACCCAGGGAAATTTCCCATCGTGTGTTTTTGTGTGCGTGTGCGCCTAGAGCTCCACTATGTACTTTTTTTGACTGTGTGGAGGAAGTGCGCCTTATAAATAAACATATTATTACTTGGCGGCCTCGCGGGTAAACCCGTGATGTGGCAACTCTTACAGCAGATCGTCTCGCGGGTGGACCCGTCATGGGGCAGCGAAGAGGTTAAAAAAGTCACGAAACGACACGTACACGTACACAGGAACACACATTAATCAATCGTCGTTACTGACAT
>JAWQFJ010002116.1:10435-12935 GCA_034096865.1 Theodoxus fluviatilis | reverse complement strand
GAGAGAGTGAGAGTAGCCATAAGTACTGATCAAAAGATCAGATAAAGGCCTTGCGGCCTAAGACATCTGAGGACATATCTATCTAAATCATTCTCTGTCCTCGCAAATGACGTCACGAATTCTATTCTATTCTATTCTATTCACCCTGCTTCAAAAATCTCCTCGCAAATGACGTCACGTTTATTCGACGTCAAATGATGACCTCACAGATTTTGCAAAATGGAGTCTGTTGAATTGTTTTCATTGAAACACCAAAATGTAAAAAAGTCACTTTCTTTTCAAACCTCGATTCTGAAAATTTGATAATATTGAATCGGACCTAACTTCCAGTCAGTGTGCAAAATCTCAAGGAAATCCGTCCAGTAGTTTTTGAGATATAAGCCGTGGAGACGGGACAGACAGACACACACACACACACACACACACACACACACACAGACAGATAAAGTCTGTAGGACCTCCAGTAAACCTGGGGGGATAAATAGTTTAGAGTAAACGTATTAAGTGAACTCTTCGCCTTTTACGAATCGCGTAGGAAGACGCGGTGGGTTAATTTGTTCTGACCCCTAATCCACAGGGGGTTAACCCACGTGAAATAAATTAAGTAAAGGAAGCACACACACGCACGCACGCACACACACACGCGCACGCACACACATGAGTGAGTGTAATGTCCAGATGGATATAGTGTTTTACTGCCTATCAGCCTTTGTAGGCTATGTAAGGCCATTAAGCACGAAAATCACGAGAACTGTTTAAAATGAACACAAATCAAGTCGCGGTGTCCCTATAGTTCTTCGCCTCTGACGAATCGCGTAGGAAGGCGCGGTGGGCCAATTCTTACCCCGAACCCACTGGGGGAGAGAGGGTATGAGCCAACACACACATTCGTGTCGTTCAGACGACCTGCATTTCCTTCTAAAGTTACCTCTTTGAAAGAGTTTTGCAGACGTATCTCTGTCGTGGATGCGCATTCGTGTGCGTGCTGTGTTCACGGATGGCAGGGGCGGGTTTCAAAATGCGAAGATCTCGGTAGATCTACGTAGATCTCGCCGAATGGGCAGTTTCATTCTTTGCTTGCTAGCGAGCCAATCGAAGACGAGCGTAGATTGAGCGAGGCAGCTTGAGAGGTGCCTAGCTTTTAAGATTCGAGACAAAAGTTCGGCGTGGATGCGTTGACCTGCATTCGATGTGTAAACTGTAGGAGGTTTCACGATCTGTTAATGCATTCAACATACACCTTTGATAAATTAATGCTGTGCATGGCTTATATTTTCTTTGGATGGGTTGCTAGTATCTCGAAATAGAGCGTTTTCTGAATGAACCGGCAACACGTCGGCCATTGAAATGTGGCTAGTTCACCTCTTGTCGTGACGTCTACGCATGCGCATTACTTCGTCACGTTGGGTAGTTTCTTTTTTAGCTAGCTCTTACTGCGAAGCAAGATCTTGCGACCAAGATCGACTACCTATTTTGAAACCCGCCCCAGGGGTTGGTGATGGGGCGAAGATCTATACAATCTTTGGAAGATCGAGGCACGACCACGTGATCCATGTCTGACCTCCCCGCAGGGAATAGAAGAGGATTATAATTAATAGATGGCCCCCAGGGAGAGAAGAGAGATAATTAAATTTGAATAACGTTTGCAAACGCAGGCTGTCACTCACTCACACACACACACACACACACACACACACACACACACACACACACACACGCACGCACACACACACACACACACACACACACACACACACATTAAATCACACACACACACACACATGCACGTACAACTTCTTAGATATCCGTCGCGGGCGACGATGACCTCAGTGACTCTGAATGTGGGATTGCACCCAACTTCCGATGTACATGAGCGACATCACTCTGGGCATGCAACATCAGTATAAGGGTCCAACCTCCTTTCTTTACGGGCAGCACGCTTTTTTTTGCTGTCCAATCTCTGCAGGCGCCGCTCCTCAAAAGCCGCTACACCCTGGGCAGCCGCCGAGCGCCAGGCGCTACGGTCCGCAGCCAGGGACTCCCAGCCTGAGACACTGATCCTGCAAGCTCTGAGAGTGGCCCTTATGCCGTCTTTGTAGCGTTTGGTTGGACCTCCAGGGGCCCTTGCACCATCAGCCAGCTCAGAGAGGAAGATCATTTTGGGAAGGCGGGTGTCGCTCATCCTCATGACATGACCGACCCAACGCAGCTGGGCCTTCATGATGAGGGCCTCAATGCCCCAGATTTGGGCCCGCTGCAGCACCTCTGTGTTGGGAGCTCTGTCCTCCCAGGATATTTTCATGATTTTTCGGAGGCATCTCAGATGGAACTGGTCGAGGGTCCTGAGCTGCCTGCTGTACACGCACACACACACACACACACACACACACACACACACACACACACACACACACACACACACACACACACACACACACACACACACACAGGGGCGGGTTTCAAAATGCGAAGATCTCGGTAGATCTACGTAGATCTCGCC
>JAWQFJ010002116.1:0-10425 GCA_034096865.1 Theodoxus fluviatilis | reverse complement strand
GAGAGAGAGAGAGAGAGAGAGAGAGGAAGTGTGTGTGTGTATGTGTGTGTGTGTGTGTGTGTGCGCGCGCATGCGTGCGTGTGTGCCTGGTGTGCCTGCATAGTGAGTGTGTGTGTGTACGCGTGAATGCCTGTGTATGTGCATGCATGCTTGCGTATGTGTGCATGGGTGTATGTGCGTGTGTATATGCGTGTGCGTGTGTTTTGCGTGTTTTAAGGTTGACTAACCAGGTGAAAAATACGCAGAAACCAAGCACAACGAGTTTGTGAGTTATGCTTTTTTTTCGTTACTTTGAAATTAGAAATAACCAAATGTGATCCCGCTGACGCAAACAGTAGTTCTGGGACTGTTTTGAAATGTTTTACAGTGGTTTTAAATGTTGTAATAGTAATGGGCTTTACTTGATAATTTGTTAAATGGTAACTGCACAAAAAAAACGGTAGAAGTTGCAGCCGTTTGAAGTTAAATGTTGTCCAATGTTCTGAAAGTAATTTTGAAAAAACGGCTTGTAAAAATAAGTGTACAATTGTAGCACATTTTCATAAACCATGGTCTCTCAAAGTCTCCCAGGATTTATCGAGTCGAACATTATACTCAGGTTATTGATTATTTCGTCAACAGGTTACGATACAGTCGGGGTTTTACTGCGTTTAAACGCATTAATGTCGTTGCAAAACTGACGGGAAATTGTGTCATCATCAAAGATGTCTGTCTACCTTTTGAACACCATTTTCAGACATAGTGCTAAACTACACGTACATAAAAGTTCAATGTTTGAGTAGTGTTTCTCACAAATTGATTGCCTCGCCTATTTCTGCTTTCGATGCTCCAGTATGGGGTTGATTACGTCCTATTGGTCACGAAATGATTGAAATAGCGTAGTAACCGCAGTTAGGAAACATTCCCAGCAATTTCTTAACGTTTCTAACATAAATCCAACATATTAGTCCAATAGTTTATTAATAGAGATCTTATTTTCACATGAAGAAAGTCCTTTGCAGCCTTCTGTAGGGAGGAGCATTGGACAACTTACAAAACGAGTGGTAATTTTAGAACAGAGCGAGATGATTCTCACTGTTTTACGCAGGAGGAAGTGAGACGCTGTCTGAGAGCCAGCCTCAGCAAGCCTCCAGAGACCTCGCCGGAAGTGGAGGAAGAGGAGTTTGCACGTGCACACGTGAACCCCTCGAAGCCCCCCCTGGGCACCCGAGTGGTGAGGGGCCCAGACTGGCGCTGGGGGGAGCAAGACGGGGGCATGCCTGGCACTGTGGTCAAACACAGACGCAGAGGTCAGTTTGCCATGGGGAACAGGGGTCACGTGTGTGTCCCGTTCTGTTTTGTTTTGTTCTGGCCTGTCCTGTTCTGTTCTGTCCTGTTCTGTTCTGTTGAGCTTCATTCACTTAAGTTCCGTTCACCTCTATTCCGTTCAGTTCAGTTCGGCTCAGTTCACCCTGCTTCACTTCATTTTGATTAAATAGTTCTCATGTAAACTTTAATTCAATCATGCAGTTGTACTATTCATTAATAAACTCTCTCTCTCTCTCTCTCTCTCTCTCTCTCTCTCTCTCTCACACACACACACACACACACACACACACACACACACACACACACATCATAAACATTTTTTCCATCATCATCATCTATGCGTCACAAATTTTATTCTTCCACAAAAAATTGAACGTTATTCTTCTACGTAAAAACCAGAAATGAACACAAGCGAAGGGAAGAGAAGTGCAAGAAACTTACAAAAGTTTGACGGTGAATGGTTTTCAATCCATCGTGTGATTTTGCATGACAAAATTGAAAAAAGAAAGAAAAAATTGCAAGCATCATATATGATTACACAAACATCACTCGTCATGAGAATGTCACCAGATGAATCATACGTAAAGGAACCTATTTAACATCCATTCAACATGATTGAGACGTGACTATACGAGAGACAGCTATCAGTGCATGTGTAAAGACTGCACGATAACTATGTGGTGACTCCTTTGACACGCTTACACAGCACAGTATGCTGTGTGTGTGTGAGTGTGTGTGTGTGTGTGTGTGTGTGTGTGTGTGTGTGTGTGTGTGTGTGTGTGTGTGTACTCATGCACAAACATCATTTAGTGTTATCTTGATATTCGTTGCATATTGTTACGAGTCCATTTCTGCATACATTTTCACGTCTTGACAATATCGTATTCTGTATATATAAAACTCATTTCGAGACGTGAACGCTAAAACAGAGGCCATACTCAAAATCCCCGTTTGTCTACAGACGGCATGGTGGAGGTGCAGTGGGACCATGGGGGGAGGGAGGTCTACCGCTACGAGCAGGGGGGCAGCATTGACGTCATGGAGGCCCCTGAGGGGACATCCCCCGTCTTCCTGGAAGATCGCATGATCTGTGTGGGGGCCAACGTCCGGCGAGGTACGTCACTTCCGCTTTCTCTCGGCAGGCTTTCGGGTCTTCGGTGATGAAGAGTTGCGGGAGGAATTCTGCATCTAGCTTCCTGTGAGGGGTAGATCAGAATAAAGTTCAAACTGGCAATCCTCGCCTCGCAGATGTTTGCACCGTACAGCTCCACTTGTACCGTCATGTTATTGTTGCAGAAAGTGGTGATGGAAAACTGTGCATGTCGCACATCTTTCTCTCATGAGACCTAGAAGATACCTTGAAGACAGTGACGTACAATGTCCATTTTGTGTAGATTTAGAAGATGAGAAACATTTTATCTGTCGTTGTACAGCATACAACGACTAGCGTGTAAAATACTTAGGACGTCGGTTGCCGAAGAGGTACAACGTGCCCATGCGCATTACCATACTGCAGGAATGTAATGCGAGAAGAGCTACATCTCTCGCTATGTACGTCAATTATGCCTTCGAAATGCGTAAAGGTAAACTAGAGGTAGGTAGAAGTCCTGCAAGTAGTCATTAGGCTAATTTGTTCATGAAGGACATTATTGAAGTTTTTATCTTCCTAAATGTTGGTTGCAATGGGCCGATGGTATTGTCAATAAAGTTCAAGTCATGGGACTGCGATCAAAAAGTCCTAAGGACAGATGGCCATTTCGGGTATTGGTCCCCTCCTGTGCAGTCCACTGCCTGAAGCATTCGTGTGTCAATGTGGGGCGCCTCCCGAAAACCAGACTCAGCGAGACGAGATGTCTGAGATCCCAAAAGATCTACTTACAAAGACAACCTTCCAATGACATGACGTAAATGGCTTCCCGTATCTGTTGAGCGAAATGGCTGAATCAGAGACAGGGCATGAAGGAAAGAGTGTTGGTGACGGTGGTGGTGGTAGTGTTGCGATGACGATGATGACGACGACGACGATGAATGGAATTGTTGATGCACTCTGCTTTAAACCGTGTAAATTGTTTATGAAGTCGTCATATAGAACTTGCATGTCTGCCAGCAGAGATGTGCATACGTGTTTGTGCCATCAGCAGAGTCTGTAGATGAAGACAGCAAAGACTGCCAAGATGTTTTACGATTGCTAGTTAAGCAATGTAAGTGTAGTTCGTCGTGTGTGTGTGTGTGTGTGTGTGTGTGTGTGTGTGTGTGTGTGTGTGTGTGTGTGTGTTTGTGTGTGTGTATGCACGCGCGCGGGCGCGCGCACCCGTATGTGTGCTTGTGCGCGAGTACATTTTGAATGCAGCCAGGAACAAATACACACGTGTTTGTGCGTGTTTTTTTTATGACAGAGCATGATGTTTCTAATGCACGCGAATTTGAATATGCAACAAAATGTGACGTCAGCAGTCGATGCGTATTCCATCAGGCCCTGACTGGAGCTCTGGAAACGATGACGGGGGACCAGGCGGTATGGGCGTGGTCATCGACTGCAAGGACGATGGCAGGGTCAAGGTAAGAGGTCGTGCTTTTTTGTGGGTGTGGCCATCGAATTTGGAGATGGTACTGGGGTCAATGTAAAAGTCAACTCCGCTGACTGTGCATGGTCATTATCTTCTGGAGCAGCAGGTGGCTTGGAGGTAAGAATAGACTCATGGCGTCTCCCTACGCGATTCGTAACAGGCGAATAACTATGGACATCGTGTCTTGACGTGCGCCTACTCCAACTAGTTCCAATGCTTTTGTGGTTTGCGGCCGTACATAGTCTAGACAGGCTGATAGGTCGTAAAGCTCCACCCACCCACCCTGGAACAGCAAGGTGAATGTGAAAGGTCAACTCCGTAGTAGTGGAGTATTCATATTTTTAATGGATTTTATTTTACAGAGTTACGTATTAACCATAATATGTAAAACTAAAGGTATAGAAAGCTAAGCCTGTGAAGAAAAGTTAATTGCTGCTTACTTCAACATAGTAACTTCATACATCTACTGAACTTTCGATAGGTCTCGAACCTCCTAGCACTATATCCCCTGAGATTTACTCAACTGCGCCTCTGAATCATACAGTAGGTTTATTTGTTGTGGGCCTAGTAGTACATCTAGATGTTGTGCAGGTCCATTTGCGAATGGTAAACTTCACTAATGGGCACGTGTGTGGATGGTGTGGCCATTCATGAGAGTGCCTAGTATAATACGACATGTGCGTCTGGCATTAGCAATGTCCAAACGCTCTGGTCTTATTTAGCTCACATCTGTACATGAATCTACACAGATCCTCACTGTAATGTAATCAGAGCCACCTGCAATTGGTACACCGAAACTAACGAGAATAACCTTTGCCCTCCAGGTTGCGTGGAAGAACGGTACGGTGGGCGCCTACAAGTTTGGGAAGCACAATTTGTACGACGTGTTTGTCTGGTAAGTAGCGTAGCTACCACGAGCTCACGTTGTACCTAAATGAAGGACCTCAAGCTATTTGAAAAAGTTATAATTACGAATCCTTTGACACTCTGCAACGTAAACCAATGCAGGGAAGATGATGGTGATGAGGGTGAAGATAAAGTGAACGACATAAATATGCAACAAAATCGTTGAGGTCCAGATCTGTAGACCATTACTTGTGTTGGGATATGATGACTCAGCGCTCTGCCTTGTCTAACGATATCATTGTTATCTTAGTGATGATGCACACAAGCAACCGGAGTTTGGGTCACAAGCCTCGGGAAACACATACAACTTTCCGCTTCCAGGTGAGTTCATACTCTCACTTCACCCCTTGTCTTGATCTTCCCAAATATCATGCTTGATTATTTCCTTCTGTTACTTGACCTTCTCCCTCTATCTCCTCTACCCTCTGCTACATTCCATCTCCTGTTAGCAGTCCTCCTTCTTCTGCATTCCTTCTGTTGCCACACATCCTCTTTCTGTTTATTTCATCACTGTCACTAATTCTTGTGTCACTATTCCTCCATCTGGCGCCAGTGTTCCTCCTCCTCCTCTTGTTCCTTGCGGGTCAGGCTCCAGTGGAGGACTGCACAGTGGCCCAGTATCCAGGGGTTTGTGTCCAGTGGTGTGAGCCTCCTCGCATGAGGAAAGTCACTACACAGCTTTTGACATGCGATCGTATCTTGCTTTCTTGAATGAGGACCAGGGAACATTTTTGTAGAGCGGCCTTGAGCGGCCACGAGTAGCTTAAGCTGCCAGGAATATGGATATTCTAGATACTCTCTGCAGCTTGCTGAGATATCAGTTGTTATGCTCGACCCATTTAGATGGGGCTTCTCTTGTCTCCTTCTTGTAAAGGATTGGCGGCCTACACAGTAAAGTTTTGTTGTTGTTGTCTCCTGCAGATGTCTATAACCTTGCACCTCATCTGAGCGGATCACCTTTACTTGCATTCTGATCTTGACAGGGGACATGGCCCAGGCCGCAGAGCCAGCACCCAAAGACGGCGTGACACTCTGGCAGTGGCAGGATGACAAGGGCGAGTGGAGACTCTACAGCCAGGAGGAGCAGGGCAAACTGACCAAGGCCTACCTCAGACGGGGCACGGGCTCCTGTCTGATCTCTCGTGGAACGCAAACGTAAGCAGGGTTGCCCTGCAGGCCTTATGCCGACAATCCTTTTCTTGTTTTATTACGTGCATTTCATTCAGAAAGTGCACTGCCACTGTAAAGCCCGAAACCAGAAAATAAACGAAAACAGAGTTAAAGCTTTGGTGATGACAGTAATTACACGAGCGAATCCCATCGCACTGTTATCATGTTATTTTCGTGATAAGCATGTTTCTCCTGAAGCTGAAAGGTATCTTTTAGAGGGGTGGGGATAGGGGGTGGGGGTGGGATGGTGGGTGAAGATGGGATGGGGGGTGGGAGTGGGATGGGGGTGGGATGGGTGGTGGGGGTAAAATGGGGGTGGGATTGGGGTGAGGTGGGGGGTGATTTGAGGGTGAGATGGGGGGTGGGGGTGGGATGGGGGGTGGGGGTGGGATGGGGGTGGGATGGGGGGGAAAGGTACAACAGACACTTTTTTCGTTGTTTGTATTCATGTATTTCCAAACTGACTTATGTAAAATGAACGTTTCATGACAACTAAGATACCACCTATCCCAACTGTGGAAATCTCCAATTTGTAAAACAGTGTGAACAATATCACGACTAGTTTGATCTCTCGAAATGGATTTTGGTGACGCTTGCTTTCTTTTGCAGCTATAGAGTGCTTTTCGCTGAAAACGTGGAGAGATGTGTCCAGGACAAGTCTACGAGAGCTGTAAAGAAAATAGGTAAGATGAAAAACATTGAAGAACGTATTTATGAAAACATACAAAACAGAGAGAGAGAGAGAGAGAGAGAGAGAGATTGAGAAAATAACTGATGGACACCTTGGCAGACGGACAAACGGAGCAAAATACATGTAGAGTGTGGTGGATTTGCCTTTGTTTTCAAACTGCTTTTCTTCTTAGTGTACTATTAACTGGATACTTCACGTGAGCAACGTCGATCTCTACGTAACGCATATTGTCTGTTGCAGTGGTGACCAAGGAGGAGTATGAACAACTGCAGACATTGGAGATGTACATAGAATGATATCAGACGCGTTTCCTGAACCCAAGACCAGATACTCCAGGCCATGATCTGACTCTCTATCGGTCTCGTATGGTGGGGGCCGTCTGGATAGTTGAGGGAGAATATAAGAAACAACAAGTTTATTAAATGTGCTCTCTCTCTCTCTCTCTCTCTCTCTCTCTCTCTCTCTCTCTCTCTCTTTCTCGCTCTCTCTCTCCCTCCCTCCCTCTCTCTACCTCCTTTCCTCTCCCTTTTGCTCTCAGAATACACGAAATGCCGTGTAAGCTCCCGGAACAAAACAGTGCGTGGGTAATTAGTGCAATGAATACGCTGTGAAAGTACGATTTTGAAGAAGTTTGGGAAACCCAATTTGTTCCGAGCAAACAAGCTTTTTGGAACATTTTACGAGAAAGAATAACAGAACACTTCAATTCAAAGTGGGAATCTGCGTTGGCTCGCAGCGGAAAATACTTCTTCTATAAGCAAATTAAGGCAAGACATGAAGTCGAGAGGTACTTGTATTCCACTGATAGAACAGTTAATCAGGATGTGTGTGTACATTTCCGCATGGGAATATCAGATATGTATATCCACAATAATACAGATATGCATGTAGTTCTTATGTTTCGTTTTGCCCCCATGAAGAGAAGAGGACGAAGATGAAACCCACTTTCTTGTTTGTCCAGCATTGTCAGCTTTAAGAAAGCAATGTTTATGCAAATATTTGAATACTCCAGATAGATACAATTTGGAGAGGCTGTTTTGTTCAGGAGTGGATCATGTAATTAGAGCAATCGGCCCCATTTTGTACCAAGCTTACTAACAAGCAGTGAATTCACCTGAAAACAATGAGTTTCATCTAAATGATGATTAACTGATTCTACATATTTTAGACACAGCTGGATGATATCTGCATATCCCACTGGAATGTTTCATTATTTATTTCTGTGCAATGTAACTTTCAATGAAATAGACCGGAGGCCTCCTCAAAAAACTAATTCTCTCTCTCTCTCTCTCTCTCTCTCTCTCTCTCTCTCTCTCTCTCTCTCTCTCTCTCTCCCTGTCTCCTCTCTCTCCCTGTCTCTCTCTCTCTCTCTCTCTCTCTCTCTCTCTCTCTCTCTCTCTCTCTCTCTCCCTCTCTCTCTCTCCCCTCTGTCTGTCTGTGTCTGTCTGTCTGTCTGTCTGTCTGTCTGTGTGTCTGTGTGTCTGTCTGTCTGTCTGTCTGTCTGTCTGTCTGTCTGTCTGTCTGTCTGTGTGCGTGTGTGTGTGTCTTTCTGTCTGTCTGTCTGTCTGTCTGTCTGTCTGTCTGTCTGTCTGTCTGTGTGCGTGTGTGTGTGTCTTTCTGTCTGTCTGTCTGTCTCTGCGCGCGCGCGCGCGCGCGCGCGTTGGTTATGACATTACGTCAACCTGCTATCGCGCAAAAATTCAATATACTTTACTGTGATCTTCACAGATGCAGGTGACAGAAAAACCCCACCACATTGTGGTGAACATGATATTGACGATGTGGCGTGTTGCCGCCTGTAGCTGGAGTAGTCGAGAAACCCAGCAGATAGGGACGTTCCTCATTCGGAGCTCAGTGCGTACATCTCACTGTGACGTTCATCTCACTGTGACGTTCATCAAACTCTGACGTTCATCTCACTGTGACGTTCATCTCACTGTGACGTTCATCTCACTGTGACGTTCATCAAACTCTGACGTTCATCTCACTGTGACGTTCATATCACTGTGACGTTCATCTCACTGTGACGTCCATCTCACTGTGACGTTCACTGGGAGACTGCGGGTCCAGTTCTCTCCCGAGTATTCAAAGCTTTTTCTCATTATGGTCTGCAGGGCTTCGCTTCTCTACATCATCATCTTATTCTTCGTCGTCGTCACCATCATCACCTCCATCCTTCTCCTCGTCGTCGTCGTCATCAGCATCATAATCTTAATCATAATTGTCACCATCATCATCATCACCATCATCATCATCGACATGATCACAGAGTGGGCATACTACTCCGGAATGTATGCATGAAATGTCTGTGTTTATGACGCAATAACTTTTGTGTGTACATGTGTTGGTGCTGCTAGCACGAAAACTGTCCTTTGTTAGAATTCAATGATTTGTTTCGTATGGTACAATAAAAATGTTGTGTTCAACACTTACTTGTTGTCTGTCCTCAAATATTCATCCACGGAGAGAGAGAGAGAGAGAGAGAGAGAGAGAGAGAGAGAGAGAGAGAGAGAGAGAGAGAGAGAGAGCGAGAGAGAGAGAGAGAGAGAGAGAGAAACTTGAACTTGATTTATTCTTAGGCCGGCAGCCCATTGAATGATCATCATAGTTACATAACAACAGTTACTTACAGTCCTTACAACTCCAGGACTGGCTAAACAAACGTACATTTTCAAGCAAATTATAAACAGATTGTCATCCCGGAAGACAGCCCTTGGTCCCATCTGCTGCAGTGTAGGCACAGCAAGCGGTCGAAGGATCTCATCCCGGTATCTGAGGCCAGTCAGGTTACCCTGTACATGATACAGGGGTGTTCTGTGGTAAAGGCTGAAGGCGCCCCAGACCATTACAGAACCTCCCCCAAAGGCCACTTTTTCTTGGACAGTGGCGTCCATAAAGCGTTGCCCTGGCCTCCTCCAGATCCTCAGACGACCGTCGTTGTGGTTCATGGTGAAGCGTGATTCATCACTGAATAGGACCTGGGACTACTGATGACGTATCCACCTCACGTGACGTCTGCAAAGGCGCGGCGTGCCGCCCTATGGGCTGGAGTTAAGCGTGGTCGTACAGCTGGCCGACGAGAACGGAGGTTAAACCCATGAAGGCGGTTCCGTATGGTCTGTTGACAGACGTTGACGTTAGCTGCCACCTCAGCTGCCTTCGAAAGATGCTGGAAGAGGCTTTTCTTATCTGCAGGGCTTGTCGTTCAATGAGACGATCTTCACGTGGGTTGTCTTTTTTGGTCGACCAGATCTGCGTCTTTCCTGGACCCTCCCTGTAGCTGCGTAGCGTTGAGTCAGTCTGACAATGACCGAGGTTGATACCTGAAGACGTCTGGCCACTTCACGCTTGGGAACACCATCTTGGAACCATGCAACTGCTCGTGTCCTGTCGAACTCCCTCAGTTTTCGTCATGGTGGCATTGTCAGATCAGGCCAACTACTGGGAGAATGCCTTCTTATAGAGCCAAGCAAGTGACAGAATCTCACACATAAAAGCAGTGCTTGCACGTGCATCATGTTTGTTTCATCTGGCTCGTGCAATGCATTCAGGCAGTATGGTTCAAAACAACATCTTTTTTCGCGACTTTCCCCTTTTTTGTTTGCCGCCAAGCTCAGTAGTTGAGAATCTATTGCAACTCTCCCACTAACACAACATCGCCCACTGACAGCTGAATGAGATTTCATAACAATTTCGCTGGACGGACACATGAATAACAGTTGTGAACTGAGTTTATTACACACCTGTTTTCTCAAAGTGATCCTTAACTTTTTGTGCGTAGTG
>JAWQFJ010002115.1:68262-88197 GCA_034096865.1 Theodoxus fluviatilis | reverse complement strand
ACTCCAACCCGTAAAGACCAGGCACTCAAACAACGCCTTTCTGAAAAGAAAAAGTGCGCACAACTAGGCTATATGGTTGTATCATCAAAGACGTCTTTTGCATCATATAACTGAGTGGCGCGCAGCAATTTTAGACAACCAATCAGCGTCCGGCTTTGTACGGGATTTAGTCACGGTCCTAACAAGGGGGTTAAGGCCGGCGCCTTCACAACGGTTATAAATTACTTCTTTTTTTTCTCCAGTTTTTCTTCCCGGCTTGCTACCCGGGCATCAGGTTTCTCGCCTCGTCTCCCCATTCTGGCCCCTCCCTTCCATCACCCAGGCCTGTGCTTCATATCTGTTTAGTCTTCGTCCTCATTCCTTCTCCACCCACCCCTCCACCCTCCTCCATATACCTCCGCCACCCCTTCTTTGTTTCTCTCCTTCACGTACTGACACACGCCTCCGTTCTCTATAAGCCGTTCATTCCCCTCCTTATTCCTCAGTTCCACCTCACCTCCCTGCCTTCCATATCATGTGGCGCATGGTGTTTGTGATGCTGTGCTGACCCCATCTCACTCCTGCCTGTCTTCGTGGCTGTGTAGCCCGCAGTGGGTTGGGGGTCAGAATAGACCCACCGCGTCTCCCTACGCGATTCATAAGAGGCAAGTAAATTGGGACATCGTGACTTGATTTGCGTTGAGTCTAAATTATTCTAGTGGTCTTCGTGCTCAATGGCCTCACAAGGTATACACAAACTTATAGGCCGAAAAGCTCCATCCATCCTCCTGGTACTGACAGTGCAGTTGAATAGCTCACCTTCCTCTGCATGGTAGTGACAGGGCAATTGTGAGTTGCACACCCCTGTCGTAGCTGTGATAGAGTAGTTGTGAGTTGCACACCCCTGTCGTAGCTGTGATAGAGTAGTTGTGAGTTGCACACCCCTGTCGTAGCTGTGATAGAGTAGTTGTGAGTTGCACACCTCTGTAGTAGCTGTGATAGTGTAGTTGTGAGTTGCACATCTCTGTCGTAGCTGTGATAGAGTAGTTGTGAGTTGCACACCCCTGTCGTAGCTGTGATAGAGTAGTTGTGAGTTGCACACCTCTGTAGTAGCTGTGATAGTGTAGTTGTGAGTTGCACATCTCTGTCGTAGCTGTGATATAGTAGTTGTGAGTTGCACACCTCTGTAGTAGCTGTGTTAGAGTAGTTGTGAGTTGCACAACTCCCCACTTTTGTGGCACCGACAGCGCAGTTGTGAGTTGCATGGCCTCTTAAGCTAAAGCTGTTCAGTTTTGAGTAGTGATGTTTCTTTAATTTAAGGCTGAGACAATGCAGTTTTAAGTCGCACATTTAATTTGAGGCTTAGATATCTAGTTGCATAGTAGCTATGACTGAGACAAAGCAGTTTTGAGGAGCAGTTTCTGTGGCTTAGAGGAACATGTTTGAGTAGTAGTCATTTTGAGGCTGAGACATTGCAGTTTTGAGATGTACGATCTCTACGGCTGAAACATAAGAATTATGAGTAGCAGTTTCTTTGAGGCCGAGACAGTCTGTTTGGCAGAACCAGTCTCTACGAGGATGTGACGTGCAGTTGTGAGCTGCATTGTCTTTTTGAAGCTGAGACGAAGCAGTTGTAAGTTGTACATTTTCTTTGAAGCTGAGACGGTGCAGTTGTAAGTTGTACATTTTCTTTGAAGCTGAGACGGTACAGTTGTAAGTTGTACATTTTCTTTGAAGCTGTGACGTTGCAGTTGTAAGTTGTACAGTTTCTTTGAAGCTGAAACGGTGCAGTTGTAAGTCGTTATATTTCTTTGAAGCTGAGACGGTGCAGTTGTAAGTTGTTATATTTCTTTGAAGCTGAGACGGTGCAGTTGTAAGTTGTTATATTTCTTTGAAGCTGAAACGGTGCAGTTGTAAGTTGTTATATTTCTTTGAAGCTGAGACGGTGCAGTTGTAAGTTGTACATTTTCTTTGAAGCTGAGACGGTGCAGTGGTAAGTAGCTTAGTCTTTGTGCACCTGTTGTCAGTAGCCACCCCTGTCGCCTTTTCACTGACCGAACTTGCGGAAGTCTTCCTTCGGCAGCGCCGACGGTTGTCCCTAGATGCAGGTCACGAAACGAGAATGGCGATGACAGTGTCAAACCGTGCATCTCATCGCGCTTGCTTGTCCAGAGCTGTGAAGAAGGTAACATTCGGTGTTCGCCCGTTCTTCCTCCTTTCGTTCTTCCTCGCCTCACAGATTCCACAACACGGAAAGCCAGTGCTGACAGCGAGTGGCGTGTCAGCCAGCAGTGCGACTGTGTGGAGAGGCTGCCTGGTATTTCGGGCCTGACCCTTGACCCCAGCGTCTCGCTTCGCCTGCCACTGCCTCATTCTCTAGGCCCTGGGTGCCTGCAGCGTCTCTGTTCTATCAGGTAGTCTCTATCAGGTAGTCTCTGCTGTGCGCTTGGAAAAGGGTGCCCAGAAAGAAAGAAAAATGTCGGCTCGCGCGCGCACACATACATTCGCATGCACACTCGTACGCTCACGCACGCACACATTCACATACACACACACACACACACACACACACACACACACACACACACACACACACACACACACACACAGAGAAGAAACACAGACATACTCAACAGACAGGCAGGCAGACAAAGACAGAGAGAGAGAGAGAGAGAGAGAGAGAGAGAGAGAAACAGAGACAGAGACAGAGAGACAGTCAGAGACAGAGAGACAGTCAGAGACAGAGAGACAGTCATAGACAGAGAGACAGTCAGAGACAGAGAGGCAGAGACAAAGGGAGAGAAGGGACATATTTTTCCTGTTAACTTCCAATGTACGTCTAAGGAAGTATGGCGTAGCATGCGTCTTTCCGTAATGACTCTACTGCAGGCCTTTATTATGCACGGTGCAGGGGGATTAGGGTTTGTGGCTTTTCATAATCCGCCACTGGCGACATGCTACGAGGACTCGGGCATAGTGGACCGACTGCCTTGAGAACTGAGACAGACTTAGGTAGAGGCAAACAGAGACAGAAGCACACAAATATTGAGACAGAAATGAACTGAGACAGGTGCGGACTGCAACTGAGACAGGAAGACTGAGTCAGACAGACTGCTACATAGACAGACGGATAGGTCGACTGAGGCAAGGCAGACCGGCAAAGACAAAGAGAGACAGACTGACACATACAACCTGAGACACAGGCAGTAGGATTGGCCGACTGAGACACATAGGAATGAGCCGACTGAATAATTATATAGATCTATATAGAGACAAGGGGAAATTAAGATTGAAGCAGACAGAGACCGAGACAGAAGCAAGCACGTCAAGGCCATGTCAACCCTACGGTGGTGGATCGTGCACGGCAGCGCCGCCTGGCGGGCTTCTGAGAGTTACGTTCCTTGACCATGCTGTTCCACTGTATTTCTGGTGGCGCCACTCGCGAGAATCGCGGGCTTGCGGCTGGGGAGGAGGGACTTCGCACAGGCGTATGCAAATCCAATATGGCGGACACCACAGGCGACCCTTAGATGTAAAACGACGGCATTTAAAGCAGTCCCCGGATATTACATGCCCTGAACAGGAAGTTTCCGGATCTAAAATGGCAGCCTGCACTGGCAATCCCCAGGTTAACATGGCAGTTCTCGCGGGCATTATCTGTTTGCAACTTGGCGAACATTCAGTACACTGGGGGGGGGGGGGGGGGGGGGTGGGGGTGGGGGGGGGGGGGGTAATAGTATAGATACAGAGAAGTCCCTAAAGATGCAAGTACATGTCACAGACGGATTCTTCCTGCTGAGTGATGTGTGCCCCATGTTAAGACTTGCCAGTGTCTCGAAAACGGTATGCTTGACCTTCTCTTTGACTGCCGTGGTTATTTCGTCTGGCTTCGAGGCCACTCGTCCTTTGGCTGGGAAAGAGGCCTGACTCCCTCAGTAGAGCCGTATCTGTGCTTACTCCAAACGGAATCTACGTCCACCCCTTTCAACTCCTGGTCGTCCTCCTTCTTACAGGGGCGACGTGGGTGGGAAAGCCGGAAGTCGTACGAAAGGAGTTAATACCCTTGCTCAGTGCAGTAGGTATGTTGTTTTTCTATGTCACATCTCCTGGAGAGCACACGACAAAGGGATTTTTGAAGACGGCGACCTGGTTAATTGTAGTGATTCTTTACCTGGGCTGTCAGTCTTCCGCCGCTTTCGTAGGTCTTCGTCCCCATCGCAGGTCGCAGAGGTAGACGATCCTCCGTTCTCTTACAAGTTACAGTAATGAATGACCGTAACGTTGAAGTGCTCTTCACGGCAGAAAAACCCGCGGGCCACCATAGCCCACCTGATGACGTCACGCACTCGGTATGGGGTTGAGGGAGGTGTGAGTGAGTGTGTGTGTGTGTGTGTGTGTGTGTGTGTGTGTGTGTGTGTGTGTGTGTGTGTGTGTGTGTGCGTGTGCGAATCACCTCTCTCTCGTAGCTCACAACGCTGGCTTTGTAGGAGAGCGAGAAGAGGCCCTTACGGATGATTAACTCACGCTTTACAGAGAGAACTGTTAGGATGAACGAATGGAAGGACGACTGAGAAGTCTGTCGAGGCACAGATAGAGAAGCGCAAGAGAGGCGAAACCCTGAGGAAAGGTGACTGACTTCTTGGCGTTGAGGCTCCGCTTCCAGACAGTCTAGGTTGCCACGTTTACTTTCTGAGGTTCTCTGCAACCTTTGGACTCCCTCAAATGCGGATCGCCGAAGCCATAATTATTGTCATCAGCAAGTCGTCACCACCATCACCGCCATCACTAACACAATCACCACTAACACAGCACCTGCTATCACAACAAATACCACGACTTTTGTTGATCACTGCTTGCGAACCACCCCTAGTATGCCACTTGGAGAGAGACTGACTCTGTGAGCTTGCTTTGAGAAGCACTGAGCGAGCCGGCGTCCATGAGCGTTTCCGTCAGCCACCGCGATTCCCATGCTGGGTCAGCGTCTTCGGAAACTCAGACCGCCCCTAGATCCAAGTGGTTTAAAGCTGGGTGGGGCTGGAAGCTAGGGAAGGGTACACTATGATGTAGGCGAAGGGGTAGACTATGATGATTAGGGGTTAGGACACGGGGAGGGGAGGGGGGAGACATAAGGGAGAGGAGAAGGTGGGGGAAGTGGGAGCTGGCAGGGAAAGCAAGGCGCAGAGGCGGCTTGTGTTGAAGGAGGAAAGCCCTCTGATATGATTTTTCTGTTTGCAAGCGCATAGGCACGCAGTCAAGCAGAAGCGGTTTTCTGGAGCCCCGAGACAAACACAGGACGCCATAGGCCCCAGGGATCTAGGGCCAAGCGAGGTAACGCTGTTTCTGCCTGAGTGCACCCATGACGGGGAGTTGCGGAGGGCGGGTTTTTGTTGTGGATTTTCTTCATGAAGTATCGCAGTGTTGCTCGGGAGTCAGCCAGTGCCCTTTCTTTATGAGTCAAGGCCGCTGCTGGAGCTGGGTAGAGATGGTCTTCTGGGACTTGACTGGAGGCTGCTCCGTCAATGCCTTGTGAGCGACTCAAAGCTCTCGTGGCAGCCTGTCGTTCATGGGGAAATTGGACGCAAGAAAAACGCACACTAGACTCTTCCGTGTGGATTGAGTCCCGGTTCTCACCCTCTGATGAGCTTTTCGCGTGGCGCACAGCTAGAAGGTTGAGGTTCGCGGTCTCAATATGCAAAGTGAGATGGTGGGTGTGAACGCACTCCGTACCCGGGGTGTTGACAGTGCGGTGCATATGCACCCTGTTTTACTGCCAGCACCGACTGTTCTACCTGTATGGTTAGAGGATTGCCTACACCATACGTTTAGATTTGCCTACGCAATATTGTTCATACCCTTGATATTGATATCGAATGATGGATTTTCCCTATTCCAGATACACTGAGAACTGCTTTCGCCGGGTACCCTGAATATTGCCTTCACTGCCTAATCCGAATTTTGCTTAATCCATATAATGGTATACCCTCAGTTTTGCCTAACCTGTAAACCCTAAGTATTGCCATCACCGTATGCCCTTTGCATTGCCAACACCAAATCTTGAATATTGCCAAAACTGCCTACCACCGCGTAGCTCATGCTTAGTGACCTTTGTTTTGACTTCGCTTGATACACCCTGCGTATGTACGCACTGCTGATGCCATCCGATTGAATGAGTGAATGAATGAACGAATGAATGAACGAATGAATGAATGAATGATGCATGCCTTCCCAAATAGGGGGGCCCCGCACGGGTTTGTCTCGAACAAGTAAGTCTCTCTTCCATTTTTTCAAAACCGTGTTCTGCAATTAGCAGCCGGCTCCTCTCTAACTCCTTTCACCCTCAAACCCTGCCCCCCCCCCCCCCCCCCCCCCCCCCTCTCCCTCATCTTCACCCCACCACCCTATTCTCCAATTTTTCTCATGGAGGGGCTCCCTTTCGGAGTTCATCTGCTTTTGACACCTCACTCTGGCCCCAGGGAGCAGGGGAAGAATGGGGATGGGGAGGGGTGGGAAGCTCGAGGTTGGAGGTGTTGTAGTGGAGAAGGACTTGAGTGGGTGGAGGGGCTGGGGAAGAAAGGCGCTGTTACAGATGGCCGGGGAGGGGGGGAGGGAGGGGGGGGGGGGCCTAGAGGAGGGGGAGAAATGAACGGTCTGGTTAGTATGCAGGGTGGAAGTTTATAGAACTCTGGAAATTACCGTTTAGATGAAGCAGGAGAGGAGACTGGAGAAGGACGGATGAGGAGGACGATTAGAGATAACAGAAGAAAAAGAAAAACAGTGGGAGGAGAAGACGAGGCATGAGATGACTGCAACATCAAGATTTTGAAAATAAAAACTCACTCGCTTCGGCTAGTGAGCGTGAAGGCGTAGGTCAGCAAAACCACGCTGAACAACATTGTCTCTATTCTTGTCTGTGATGCCAGACACAAGCTGACCGTGATATCAGCTTTTGGTCAGAAATGCGGAGAGAGAGAGAGAGAGAGAGAGAGAGAGAGAGAGAGAGAGAGAGAGAGAGAGAGAGAGAGAGAGAGAGAGAGAGAGAGTAGAGGGGGGGGTCGCGTCTTGTAAATGGAAGCTATTATATGTCTACGCATACATTTCTCTGTATAATTTTGCATTGGCATAAGCACACCCCACCACCCTACAACCTGACGTTCTTCCTCAGAGAGGAAACTATCTGATACAAAAACTGCTCCACTCAGCTGACATGGAAATGGGTCATGACCCTTCTGGATGCCCTCTTCCCTACAGGGAGGATAGGACAGATGCAATGGAAGACCCTGGAGGTGTGACTTTGCACCTCGTCAACCTCCCTTGCCCCCCACCCCCACCATTCCTTCCCCCCCACACCCCACCCCTGCTTCCTTGCCCTGTTCCTGTTCCCAAGAGGGTGCCTGACCTCCATGTCGCCCCCGTGGCGCTTTCATTTGACAGCCGCGGTCACGCTACCGGGGTCTCTGTGCAGGAGTCCCTCCACTTGGCATTCTTCACTCCTCAGGTCTCTGGGGTCCTGCTGGTGCTGCCTTTCTTCCCAGAATCAGAAATGAGATCAAACGCCGCCCTTTAAAGCTGGCACTGGGGTTCTGCGATGGATGCTTTCCTTGTGGCCAGCCTTTGCTCTTCTAACTTTTGAGTTGATGAAATAGGAGGCGTATGTCTAGCCTTCTTCTCATCGTGGACAGCAGCTTCTTGACCAGGTGGCATTCACTCTCGGCCGTCACTTGTGAAACGTTAACTACTCCCGTGGTTGTTGTTCATGTACAAAGCGATGCTGTCTGATGGTTTCCGTCGGAAATCTTCAGAACAAACTAAGCGCACAATGCACACGACTAAAGCAAGCATGATAGATTGCTTCGAGTCCGTAGCTTACAAGGAATGGACACAGGTCGTGAATATCGGGCGGTTTTCGCTAGGACACCAAAGAACAGTGCCTAACTTCTCGTCTGTGTAACGACGCTACCAAACTCAACAGCTTTTTATGTACTGCACACTTGGCCCAAGAGAGGAGAGTCCATGCACTCACCCCTCAAAACTGAACTCCACGTGCACTGCATGGACCGAACATTAAACGTTCTCTGTTCTGCTGGTGTGACAACCAAGATCACGTGACATCAAGGGCGAATCTTGGGCAACGTTGGCACGTGTCATTTCCCCGGACATCCGGTTGCTCTTTGCGCAAGCGCAGTTGGAGTTGCGATAGCAGGCTGCTAGGCTGCGGTTCGGAAGAAGCGAATGCGAGGATTTCCGTTCCAGAATCCAACACTCTGGGCCCTGGACAATCTGCATGGAGATCTGACAATGGCCACAGTAGGGAATGGCGTGCCAGAAGGGAGGCCTTTTGCCATGAGACGCTGCCTCGCTCTGGAGCACGGGATGTGTACGGAGTTTGAGGGTGTTTAATGGGAGTCTGTACATAGGATGTGTATGAAGTCCTAGGGGAGTATTATAGGAGTTTGTATGGAGTTTGTGGGATAATGTCAGTATGATCTTCCTGTGGTGTCTTTGTCATGTCTGTGATATCTGTGAGATGTCCGCATGGTGTTTGTGCGATGTCTTCATCAGGTCTGTGGGATGCATCTGCGATGTCTATGATGTGTCTTGTGGTCTTTGTGGGGTGTCTGTGGGATGTCTCCGTCATGTCTGTGGGATATCTGTCTGATGTACACGCACGCGTATGTCTACGTGGTGTCCGTGTGGTATCTGTGGTGTTTCTGGTGTGGCTATGAGATGTCCGTGATGTATCTATAAGAAGTACATGTATGTGTGGCTACTGTGGATTGCCATTGTGGTGTTCTTTAGGTGTTTGTGTGGTGTCTTCGGAAGGTTTATGTATTTACTGTGAAACTTATACATGGGTGTGTTGGATGTCTGTGAGTTTTCAGAGGAGTGTTAATACGGTGTGCAGGAAATGTTTTGTGTCTGCTTGGTGTTTGGGTGTGTGGACGGTACTGTGGGATGTCTGTGCGATGTACTTGAGATGCCTTTGCGGTGTTTGGTATCTTTGAGATGATTGTGGGGTGTCGTCCTGCGGCGCCGGTGGGGTGGGGACAGCATGTGGGGTACCCCATGCAGCGTGCTGTGTGACAGCGGGTGAGAAGGCATGAAAGCTGTCCCCTGCGGGGTGCTATCGCAATGCCGCCTTACACGAACTTCCTTTTCACACACACTGGCATTTCGCAGAGGCAGGAGTGAAATAGTTCTTGACCTTTGTCTCCGTAGGGCAGCTTGGCGCTTGCTTCCGACATTCACACGTCCTCTCTAGGAAGACAGGGGACACACACATTCACTCATACACACGTATACTTAATGCATGCACGCAAACATAATACACACACACATTACACACACAAACATAATACACACATACATATTACACACACATACACACACACACACACACACACACACACACACACACACACACACACACGCATTCACACGCATAGACTCATTGTAGCGGAGGTGGCTAGTGCATGTATGTAGTTCTCTACACTTACTAATTTGAAACTGTTACCACTTTGTGGTCTCGTATTATTTCTAGACGGGATGGACGTGAAAGGTTTATGACTTACATACTTGTGTAAATGGTCATGCCAAAGTACATGCACACCCTCTGAACGTCATGCTGCGTGGAGCGCTAGCAATGTGGAGGTCTCATATCGCGTTCCTCCATGAAAGGTGGTTGAGCTGCCATAATCGTTGAGATATCGCACACGAGGGTTCATATCATAAAAACAGGAGCCACATTTACATTTGCGTTATTTTGGATTAGAGTCAGGTGGTGGGTGGTGGAGAGAGAGAGAGAGAGAGAGAGAGAGAGAGAGAGAGAGAGAGAGAGAGAGAGAGAGATGTTTCAATAAGGTATTCGATACTCTTCATGTCAGCAGACTGACAAGCGTGTTGAAACCTTTGACTTCCAAGGCATTATCGGCAGGTCGCATTTCGCCTTTTATCTCACATCCGAGCAATACTTCAATTATTAGAATCAGCCCCTCCCCATGCGGCGGGCATATGGCGACTGTAACGCTAGAAGCTTTCTCGCTGCATATGAAAGGCGCCGTGGCTGTCCCCTAATTGTCAGCCGGATGATCCAACCGAGGCAGCCTTGCCACGACCGCGGCTTGCCTCGTCCTTCCTAATCAAATCCGCGCTTGGACTGTGTGTTGCGCCGACGCAATTAATCTAATCTCGTTTCTTTGATCAATTCCTTCCGGCCACCGCTTCCAGAGGCTGATCACGTGACCCCGGGTGTCTCGCATGGCCGCATCCGACGCACCTGCCAAGATGGCGGAGTCGGTCTCTCCGTCTCGGCGTCCTTTGTGTGGCTGCTATGGCACGCTTCCGGTCCGTGTGGATGTGACTGAGCCGTTGCCGTCATTGACATAGCTTTGTAATTGTGGAGCAGGGGGAGTCTCCCTTTCAGGGTAATGGGAGATGAGTCTTATGGCGGCTTTCGATATGCAATGATTATGGTGTAATGCAATGAGAGTGCTCACAAGCAATTTAGCAGTGCTGTGAGCAGGGTTATGGTCCAAGGGTTATTGCTAACGGTTCAGGGTGATGGCACATTAGCACTGAAAAGCTTCTGCAATAACTTTCGCAATAACTTCCGCCATGCCCTTAACTTTGTTGTCGCCTGTTCTTCACTAGGACCCTCCACACGAAGTAGTCCCCCTTTATTCTCATAGTTTTATATCCCTTCAACACATTTACAGGCCTTATTATTTTTACCTTGTTGGGGATTTATTATCTATTTTATCTATCCATAGTTAAGCTTTGGGCATTTGTTTTTATTTTTAAGGTCAATTCTTAGAATCTGTTATTTTTCTCTGTCTTTCTCTCCTCGACTACCTCTCTCTATCTCCTGGTCAATGTTTCTTTTTCTCTCTTTCAAATTGGTGATAATCACTTTGCACGCTTATGCACTGTGGAACAACAACAAGCTCAACACAACTTGGTATGGCGTTAGAATGTCCTCAGACATCACCTCACTTGGTGCTTTCCCTCAGCCCCTGGTCAAGGTAGCGGTCTGTCCTCGGCAATCCACCAGGTCAGCAGGGCAGGGCGGCCATGATCCGTAGCTCTCGCATGCTCTCCTTCAATCGGTTCATGGGCTGGGGCTTGTTGGACAGTTCATTTAGAGATGACCACAGAGGAGACGTGATGTGTGTGTGTGTGTGTGTGTGTGTGTGTGTGTGTGTGTGTGAGAGAGAGAGAGAGAGAGAGAGAGAGAGAGACGTGCATGCATGCCTTTGTATGCATGTGCGCGCCTGTGCATTAATGTGTGCATGTATGCGTGTTCATGTGTACGCGTTCGTGTGTGAGCGATCATGTATGCTCTGTGTGTGTGTGTATGTGTGTGTGTGTGTGTGTGTGTGTGTGTGTTTGTGTGTGTGTGTATGTGTGTGTGTATGTGTGTGTGTTTGTGTGTGTGTGTGTATTGCATTCAAGTTTGTTTGTATGTGGTTGGTTATGTGGGTGGGTGCGTATGTGTATGCTTGCGTCCGTATGCATGTAATAGTGTTCATGGATGCAAGTTCGGATTTTTTGTGCGAATGCGCGTTCATATGTATGTCTGAGCTCAAGTTAATTTTTTCTGTAACTTTACCTGTTCGTGCGTGTATGTATGTACGCGAGATATTAATGTGCAATGTAAGTTCAATGTATGGGCCCGGACTTGCAGGCTTTCACTTTCGATTGTCAAGTGTAGTGTCCAGTGTGATGGTGCAAATAGCCGTCGGGTGCTCGCAAGCTGCACGAAGTGAGAGAGCAGACCTGCAGGACCATGACACTCAGTCACGCATGAAGGAAAGCTTTTACTGTTGTCAGGTCTACATTGTTGGTCACTGGCTGCATAGGGACAACCAGCAGTTTCTGGTGACACGCCCCAGGGCACTTTACGCTAATCCCGTTTGTGCATATTTAATACATTTTGCTTTTAGCTGATGCTTTCCAACGTGATGTTGATCGCTTTGAAACAGATCAATCAGCCTGTCATGTAGACTTGGGTCTCAAGTCTTGTTCCATCGATCTGACTGCCTCTCTCACGTCCTGTCCCCCAATCACTTTCTCTCGCTGCCGCACGGCAGACGGGTTAGGGGCGGAAGACGTGTTGGTTCACGCACGCACATGGTGTGCTCCTCTTGTGCAGTGTCAATGGACACCATTGCAGGCAAGAAGAATTATTAACGAGGCGTTCTAGGACCAAGGAATGTTCCAGAACGAGTCCCTGGGGATCTTCTGACAGGCTTCATCTGCTCCACATTCTGTTGCGCGCTGCCGCACGCGTTGAGCGACCTTGTCCGAATGCCTCTGCTGGTGACTGCTTCCTTTATGCTCAGGGCGTTTTGGAAACTCTTGCATAACTCACATGTACTGCATATGCTAATGTGGCGTTTACCATCACACTTGAAATCACGGGCATCACGCTCTATGCGTTTTCCGACGTGGTTTCCTCTCTCTCTGTGTCTACTCTGCGTCAATTCGCCACTTCGAAGCGGGTGTCATGGTAATTCTACAGCGTCGTCACGGTACTTTTCACGCTCAGACACTGACTTCCGTGCATCTGTGTGGGAGTCTCATTCCACTGCTCAGAGTAGTGGCTTCCAGCTGGCCGCACCTTTTGTCGTGGCCTCGGGGCTGATGTTGCCGACACGGCTGTCTGCAGTGCACGGGAAAAGCGTGCTGCGTTGCGCGGCGGAGCCGAGCGAGGGACTGCGTGTCTCCCTGTGGGCTTCGATTCCCGATGCTCCGGCTCCAGATCTTGCGTGACTCGGAAAGCGTGTCCAAGTTGCCCCATCAACGCACACCGCTAGGCTGGCATGGTTTTCCCATTGCCACCCCACGCCTTCCAGACTGCCTTGCGGCGCGGCGTTTTTGAGTGGGTGGGTGGGTGGGTGGGTGGGTGAGTGAGTGAGTGAGTGAGTGATTGGGTGATTGGGTGATTGGGTGGGTGGGTGAGGGAGTGTGGTGAAGGAGAGAGTAGAGCTGGTTATGTCGACTGTTTCATCGTGTCCATCTCTCTCTCTCTCTCTCTCTCTCTCTCTCTCTCTCTCTCTCTCTCTCTCTCTCTCTCTCTCTCTCTTACACTCTCTCTCTCTCTCTCTCTCTCTCTCTCTCTCTCTCTCTCTCTCTCTTACATTCTCTCTCTCTCTCACTTTCTCTGTCACTCTGGGGCGGGTTTCAAAATAGGTAGTCGATCTTGGTCGCAAGATCTTGCTTCGCAGTAAGAGCTAGCTAAAAAAGAAACTACCCAACGTGACGAAGTAATGCGCATGCGTAGACGTCACGACAAGAGGTGAACTGGTCACATTTCAATGGCCGACGTGTTGCCGGTTCATTCAGAAAACGCTCTATTTCGAGATACTAGCAACCCATCCAAAGAAAATAGAAGCCATGCACAGCATTAATTTATCAAAGGTGTATGTTGAATGCATTAATAGATCGTGAAACCTCCTACAGTTTACACATCGAATGCAGGTCAACGCATCCACGACGAACTTTTGTCTCGAATCTTAAAAGCTAGGCACCTCTCAAGCTGCCTCGCTCAATCTACGCTCGTCTACGATTGGCTCGATAGCAAGCAAAGAATGAAACTGCCCATTCGGCGAGATCTACGTAGATCTACCGAGATCTTCGCATTTTGAAACCCGCCCCTGGGTTTCTTTCTCTCTGCCTCTCTGTCTCTCTGGGTCTCTCTCTGCCTCTCTGTCTCTCTGGGTCTCTCTCTCTCAATCTCTGTTTCTCTGGATCTCTCCCTGTCTCACTTGTTCTTTTTGTCCCTTTCTCTCTTTCTCTCTCTTTCTCTCTCTCTCTCTCTCTCTCTCTCTCTTCTGTGTGTGTGTCTCTCTCTCTCTGTCTCTCCCTCCCTCCCTCTCCCCGTTCTCTCTCTCTCTCTCTCTCTCTCTCTCTCTCTCTCTGAGATGTGCCACCTGATAGAGAAGGCTGCTCTGGGTTCATGCGATGAAAGCCCGTGATAAAGCTGGACGTGAGAAGTAAATCCGTTTTCGCAGCCCTACTGAGTGAGTCATACAGTAAGCCCTCGCTTAGGATTTTCTGTTCCTTTCGTGCTTTACGATTTCCAAGTGAAATCCCAAGGCTAATGACGCATTTGTATAGACTGCACTTTCCTCATAGTAGTGTTGATGTATATCAGTGTTGAGTTTCTCTGTTAGGAATGTGTTGTAGTGCATCAGGATGGGAGTAAAGTGTAAAGCGGTTCGAGACCCAGACATGAGTGACGTGTCGCTATATAAAACCACGCTTTTACCGTCACCTTTTCTTGAAGGTTGATCATAACGGTTGTGCCCGTTTGGTACATAAGCGGCCAATATATGGAAATGAAAGTTACAATTTACTAGCACTATGTACATGGCTATGTACAACAGAAACTCCGCAATGCAAGACAAAAGTTAGAAACAAGGGGTTGTGCAAAATGAACAAAGAAGCAATTGCACTGCTAGAGGGCAGTGATTTTTATCGAAAAGACCCGAAAAGACCCGAAAAGACATCCCAAAAGACCCCAAAAGACCCGAAAAGATTAGAATAGACCCGAAAAGACAACCGAAAAGACTCCAAAAGACACGAGTCTTTTCGATAAAAATCACTGCCCTCTTTTGGGGTCTTTTCGGGTGCCTTTTGGGGTGTCTTTTGGGGTCTTCTCGGGTCTTTTCGGGTCTTCTCAGGTAATTTAGTGTCTTCTCGGGTCTTTTCGGGTCTTTTCGGGTCTTTTCAGGTGTCTTTTCGGGTCTTTTTGGGTGTCTTTTCGGGTCTTTTCGATAAAAATCACTGCCCTCTTTTGGGGTCTTTTCGGGTGTCTTCTCGGGTCTTTTCGGGTCTTTTCAGGTGTCTTTTCTGGTCTTTTCGGGTCTTTTCGGGTCATTTCGGGTCTTTTCGGGTCTTTTCGATAAAAATCACTGCCGCTGCTAGAGGTTCAGACTTGTTGACAACTGTGCAAAGCGACGAGGTGTCGTGGTTCAGTCCATGCTCGGGATGACTCGACTGCTGTTTTCAGTCACAACCTATCATAAAACAAATAGTTACGTGTCTTTAACAACAACAACAAAACCGAAGCGTTAACGCGACCATTTCTATTTGATCCTTGATTAATCAAGTGCTGTATGTATGTTGCGCAACCGTCCTTTCTCCGTTCCTTAGAGCACCAGTGAATTTGTGTCGATGCTCTGTGGTTTAAAGCTCACCGAAATGTAGTAAACCTGGATTGCACACTGACTATCTGTGGGTTATGGAGATAAAGGGTAAGCTATAAGAAACTCTTTTTTATGTGGAGACAAGCGCCGATTCAAATCGATATTGATGGATGTCTTGCAATGTCGTTTCTCCCACAGTGTGACAGTGTTTTCAGAAATAATCTTTGATGGAAAGGATCTTCTCGCAGCGATGTACCATCACATATGAACATTAAAGCATGGATTTCATCGATTTACATTCCATTTAATATTAATTTTCTCTGTTGATTGCATAATTTGTGGCAGAAAATAATGTATTCACCACAACGATTCATCCTAACAATTTACTGTTGATTACCGTCTGCACATCTCCTGAGGAACAAAATCATATCTTGACTAATGCACTGTCGTGCGATCCCGCCCTGCAGCGAGGGGATAATCCCCTCTTCACAGTTCGTTGAAGCGAAAATCTGTCTAAGGTGGAATGGCATGCTGTTTGCTATGTGACTTGCACGCAATGCGCGCATTGAAATAAAAGATCATCAGAGATCATCCAGACTTCGCAACCTCCAGCCGGCACGTGTTCGCACACAAACAGCAGCTACTCTATGACATTCACTTCCAGTGTCTGTATCGGGCCTGGACCTTCCTATCTCTGAACAACTGTCTTTCACAGAGTACTTGCAAAGCTGTTATAATTTGCTTACGCATATAAAATCTTGCCACGCTCTTTATTTGAAAGTGAGAGAAGGACGCATACCCATAGGAAGTGGGTTGGGTGTACTGTAGGTGTGGGTGGGAGGAGAGAGAGAGAGAGAGAGAGAGAGAGAGAGAGAGAGATAGAGAGAGAGAGAGAGAGAGAGAGAGAGAGAGGGGGGGGGGCGTGAAAGTGGAAGTGGTGGTGCAGAGTAGGTAGGGGTGGAGGAACAGCATATAGCTCTATGCTTTACCATACACTGGGAGCACCTCATGCACCAGTGTGCTAAGGGCCTTGCCCAGGGCTTTTTCCTTACTATAGTAAAGTTGAAACGCTTGAGGTGTCTCGGGAACGTTTCTCCCGCTGTGAGTCAGATTTATTAGGGCAATTAGGTGAGAATGTAAGGTCAAGCGTTGACCTCCCTGTCGCGTCCTTCTGGATGATTTGCAGGGACGGACGGGAGGGGGGGGGGGGTGGGGGGGGGGTGAAGAAGTGGGGGAGGGGGGTTGAAAGGCGGCTAAAGCAGATGGCAGAGTAGGTGGGCCGTCAGGACGGCGTGGAGGGACAGGGAGATAGCGGTACTTGCCTTGTCACTTCGCGTTGGAAACTCGACTCCCTGATCAAGCTTTTCCACAGATCGATATCCGTATCGAATGGCGCGCTCGCACTGCGGAGGGCAGCGTGTTTCCCGGGCAGTCGGACGTTCACGTGAAAGTGGAACCGTCCGGGACCGGGGGCTGAGCCAAGATCAACATGGACGTGCCCTTGCCAGCTTGCAGGGTTGCCGAGATGCTCTCTCTAGACAAACAGCGGCCCTGTGTTTTTGTTTGCCTTCTCTCCCTCACTAATGATGGCAGGTCCGAGCCCATCATAGCCTAATCGGCACGCTTGCCCTTGTTACGAGAATTGAGTGAAAGGTTGAAAGAATTGCAAAAGAGGGAATGTGCGGTGTGTGTGTGTGTGTGTGTGTGTGTGTGTGTGTGTGTGTGTGCGTGCGTGTGCGTGTGCGTGTGTGTGTGTGTGTGTGTGTGTGTGTGTGTGTGTGTGTGTGTGTGTGTGTGTTCTGTTTGATGTTGTGCTTGATTTTTGGTGAACCTTTAATTTTCCTAAACAATTATTGTCCACCCGAATTATCACTGACCAGTGTTGTTGTCATATAAGGAAAAATGTGTTTCTTTAGTCAGAGATGTATGCTGCCTTCGTGTCTTTTCGGTGAGAAGATCTTCTTGTGTGTCACTGCCTCTCTCTCTCTCTCTCTCTCTCTCTCTCTCTCTCTCTCTCTCTCTCTCTCTCTCTCTCTCTAGCCCCATATCCAAACGATGACAACCTGGCTATTTCTTTGTTGCAGGAAGCAGATGCCGCCTTCCTTGAAAGGGCAACTGACCATCGAGAAGACCCCAAGCTACTACGTCACCAGGGAGGTGCCCAAGCGCATCTACAACATGTCCAAGGACGTCAAGCTGATCGTGGTGGTGCGAGACCCTGTGGTGCGGGCCATCTCGGACTACACGCAGGGCGCCTCCAAGAGGCCGGACATCCCGCCCTTCGAGCAGATGGCCTTCGTGGACAACAGCACCCGTCTGGTGGACACCAAGTGGGGCGCCGTCCGCATTGGGGTCTACGCCAAGCACCTGGAGCGCTGGCTGCCCTACTTCCCCCTTGACCACATCCACTTCGTCAGCGGCGAGCGCCTCATCGCTGACCCTGCGGAGGAGGTGGGCAAGGTGCAGGATTTCCTGGGACTTCCGCGCCTGGTCACCGCCAAACACTTCTACCTCAACGAGACGCGGGGATTCCCCTGCATCATCAAGCCCGGGGGCAGCGGGCGTCCGCACTGCTTGGGCAAGACGAAAGGCAGGACGCACCCCGTCGTCCCTTCAGACGTCCTCAAGCGCCTCAGAGACTTCTTCCGACCTTTCAACCTCAAGTTTTACCAGATGACTCGCCAGGATTTCGGCTGGACTTGAGTGCCGTGCTGGGCTTGGGTGTGTGACTGCAGCCCGTCTTGTGTGACGTCGGCGTATAACACTTCAGGGAAAAGGGAGCCTAGATTTTGTTGGGGGAAAGGATAAGAAGTGAGTGCTTCGATTCTCCAAGGCGGCCGCTGTTCTTTCCCCCCGTTCTTGTGGAACCAGGCCGTGTTGCTAAACAGCCGCTTATTCAACCACTTACAGTTGAGTACAAAGCTGGAATCAACAGCTAGGGCGTAACCTTTGTCAGGACAGGAAACAAGTGAGAACTATGTACCCATGCCGAGATGGAAGCAGATTGCAGCGTGGGCTTCTGTGTGCCGACATCCTGTTTGGGTGTCCCTCTTTGTGACTGTGTATCTGCGAGTCTCTTTGTCTCTGTGTCCGAGTATTTTATCTGGGAGTCTATGTGTGTGTGTGTGTGTGTGTGTGTGTGTGTGTGTGTGTATGTGTGTGTGTGTGTGTACGCGCGCTCGAGCGAGCGTGTGTGTCTGTGTGTGTGTTCCTGCGTGTGTGCGCGTGCGTGTGTGTGTGTGCGTGCGTGTATGTGTTCGTGTGTGTGCCTGGCCGCCTGCCTGCCTGCCTATACGTCTCTCAAGAATACTGACTGTACACGTCTAACTTCGAGCAGTCCTGCGTGTCTACCTCTTCATCATGGAAATGACTTGGTCCTGGAACAACAAGAACTTACATCACCTCCTGGAGACGTCCAGAAACTCGTGGTTTTATTTTTCAAAACCGCCTATGCTTGAATATTTACCATAAAGGAATGTATGACTTATGACATAGCTTTGTACGAGCACAAGGCTTCAAGAGCATATCCAAGACGAGTCGGATTTAGTTTACAGACTAATACAGGTTTATATCTTTCCCGTGCCAGCAAGTATTCCGGAACTATCCTAGTTTCTACTGAAGAGCCAGTAAGTTGTGAGGACTGTGCGTCTGCGCGCATCCGATTCACGTTAGAATTACTTCTTATTTTGTTGATCGGAAGGTGAGTTCAGGAAGATGTATCTAAGCATTTGCATTCTGTGCCATGATTAGGATAAAGTAACAACGCTGCTTCTTCGTCTCTTATTGGGTGCCTCACAGAGAAAACAAACTGGACAAACGCCAACATGTGTAACATTGCTGCCTTGTTTCAGCTGATAAGTCTCCTGTTCTGTTTTCCTTGACCCTGATTTGGTTTGCAGCACATTGCTGTTGCCTATGATTAAGACTGGATTTCATTCGGAAGCTTCAACGGGTGTATTGTGAATAAACAATGTTTGTGGTTGAATACACCAGAGTGTGAAGTGACTCTGATCTTGCGAGGGGACTGTATAAACATGTGTATCAGAAAGTGCACTTTCGTCAATATTTTTGCTCTACTGTTTTTGTTGTTGTGAATGGCGAATGCGACTTCTTACACACAGTTGGCAGGATATTTTCTTGTTGTAAATGTTGCCGTTGTCAACTACGGACGTCAACTATGAAATGACACACATCTGATTTACTTTGACTTCAATAACTATATAAAGATTTGTCTATTGTTTTGTGTATTTGATGCCTGTTACTAGTTGTCGTTATAGATCTATGTATGTTCCATTGTGGATCTCGTTGTCAAAACAGCTTGAGCACATTTTACAAACTGTTTCACTACTGAGAAGGCCAAAGTTCATAATTCTCAATACAAGAAAAGTAGTTTATCCAGTTCAAAGAAGCACTACGTGATTACTCAGAACAGCTTGACTCGGTGCAACACAAAAACTGTGGACACTGATATAACTGAAAGAGTGTATACGGTGTAGGGCAGGTTGCTAAAATCATCACATTCTAATCGCAAACCACAGGTAATCTGCTGTAAAGGAGCCACGACGGAAACCTTTTTGTCTGGAGTTTCATTTTGCAGAGAAGAGAAGGCCAGGCAGTAAAATAGACGTAATATTCCCAAGACATCGCGTGCTTGTGGAAAATGTAACCTCAGAAGACGGGAACGGCGATTTGGCTTTGATAACATTGTCGCAAATAGAACGCCTATCTGCCCTGCCTGCTTGAGTTCTAGTCGTCTTTCACGAAACGAAAGAATGAATCGGCATCAACACCCTGGCTTTCACATTCATCT
>JAWQFJ010002115.1:58262-60762 GCA_034096865.1 Theodoxus fluviatilis | reverse complement strand
AAGCAATTTCTTTCCTTCAAAGAAGTTATATAAGTTTTTCACATATAAAATGAGACTGAAAATTTAATGACAGAAAGTTCAGTATGCATTCAAAATACATGCAGATTCCAGCAAGTCATGAGTACACAAAATATACCCTTAAAGAATGTGATTTCAGATTCTTCTTGAAATCCTAGAGATTCTAATTTCCTGCATAATTCGGAACATCTACCACAAGAATACCCACGCGACAAACCTAGACACTGGATGGACACCCCTGGTTTCATGAGTATCCCTGTTTTGAAAAGTATGCAGTAGTTGTCTCAAAGATTTGCAACAGGCTCAAAGTGTGAGGCGCATTCGATTAATTCTGATGTCACTCTCTGCAAAGACACAGCCTGTCGGACATATTGGTGGAGATGGTTGGTCACCCTCACGCAAGACAACGTATTCAGTTCTAGTACACACACACGCACACAGACACACAGACACACACACACACACACACACACACACACACGTATAGACACATATGCACTCACACTGACTGACTGACTGACTGACTGACTGACTGTCTCACTGGCTCGCTCGCTCGCTCCCTCACTCACTCACCCATCCACCCACATGTACTCACACACATGCTCACACACAAAAACCAGACGCACACACACACACACACACACACACACACACACACACACACATATATATATATATATATATATATATATATATATATATATATATATATATATATATAAAGCATTGTGGTATCCAGCACATTGAAGTACAGTGGTCTGGACAAGTCTCTATATCCTATTCTCACCTTCTTACATCCCCCCCTGCCTTTTTCCTACCTCGTCCTCGAGGTATAAATGTACATGTACACATAAGAGTTAACATTTCTAAGGGTCGGCCAGGCCGTCCCCTTACATTGCATTGGCATAAAACACAACTTGTTGAATCATACAACTTGAAGTGGTCTTACCCTACCGACAAGTTGAGTATGTTATCAACTTAAAAGGACAAACAACAAACAACCCGTGCGTATCAGTACACAAGCTAGAAGTGGTCTTAATAACCGTTCAACTAGTTGATTGATAGCAACGAGATTTAACATTTCACATTACAAAACGTAGCATACCTAACACAACAACAGAGCATGTAGGACAGGACAACTTGAAGTGGTTTTAACCTCTCAACAATTATGTCGTCGACATGGCTAGATACACAAACCGTGCAAGCTAAAAGTGGTCTTAACCCTTCAATTCAGTTCAGTTCAGTTCAGTCTCTTAACCCTGAGATGGGTTGTTGAGGCACCACTGATGACTTTCGGACAATCTTCCTCCATCGATCTCTATCCTCTGTGGCTCACTGTGAGTCAGCAAAGGTCAAGCCTGTCCACTCTTTGATGTTGTCTTCCCACCTCTTTCTCTGCCTGCCTCTCCTTCTCACACCTGGTACGGTACCTTTCAGGATGGTCTTGGCCAGCCCACTGCCTCTTGACACGTGACCGTACCACTTCAGCTTTCTGCTTTTCACGATTGAGAGCAGGTCTTCGTACTGTCCAATTGCTCTCCTGATCCTGTTGCTGACTTCCTCATTCGTGACATGGTCTTTATATGAGATGTTCAGAATCTTGCGGTAGCATCTCATTTCCAGGGCTTGTATCCGTGTATCAGTGGGCAGATGCTTCACATCTGTTCGGGAAGATAGACGACCCCGCCCTCCACGAGCCTGCCGCTGTCTTGCGGATAGCCTTGGGAAAGGCAAAGGCTAAGGGAGCACACCCTGAAAGAAAATGCGTGGTGCTAACACGGCACCACTGGGCGAAAGACCTCCACTATGCAGGTCACCGGCCAGGGCGGACAGGTTCCACGATGGATCCAACGCCCACGTGTTCACGACCAGGGCGACCCTCCAGGTGGGAGGACCTCGGCTGTGGTCGGGCTTGGAGAGGGATGGGCTCCGCCAAGCTGTATCAGCCCCAGACACACCACATGATGACAAAGATAACCACTCACTCCACACCGGGCTCAGTCGTCGCCCAGGTCACCAAGGACCGCGCCCACCGTTGCACCCTTCAATTAGATGCACACAAACAAACAGTGACACAAAGTGGCGTTGCTAAGCACGACAACACTCCGTTATGCGCGCACGGCATTACAAATGCCTCCGCAATGAACAAGCATCGCAATTTCCTCCATAATCACTAGCAACACAGTGATACATATGGTATTTCTATTGAAGACAATACCCCGCAATGGACCCACAGCATTGTGAATTCCACCACAATAGCAAAGCATTAATTGCAAATCCCTCCGTAATAACCGGATTTTGACAAACACATTTCAGAAATGCATCTACAGTATAAGTGAAAACAAATGATTACAAACCATTCTCTGGATTTTTCCAAAGAACAATATAGTGACAGCAGACTTCGTGCCTGGTTTCTTTACAATGTTACAGGCAATACATGCAGTCTGTTACACATCTACAAAATTAAAACATGCAACAGTCA
>JAWQFJ010002115.1:37500-50752 GCA_034096865.1 Theodoxus fluviatilis | reverse complement strand
AACCCTTCCTCTCTGCTGACCCTTTTTTTTTCTTCCTTCCTTCCCCCCCCCCCCCCCCCCCCCCCCCCTGAAAAAACAACCTGAAAAAAAGGAGGGAACATTTTTATCATGTCATGTTAGATCAAAACTTGTCACCAGACCCCCAAATTTGTAAAATCATCTCCTCAGGCTACATGCACCTACACCGCATTTGGAGTATCAGGGATTGTCTGACTGAAAAGACTGCAGCAGCCCTGGTGGTGACTCTTGTGCTGTCCCATCTTGATTACTGCAACAGTCTGCTGACTGCTGCAACCAACGGTCAATTGCAGAAACTTCAGCGTCTTCAGAATTCTGCAGCTAGGGTAGTGAAGCGACTGCCGAGGTGGGCTCGCATAACCCCTGTTCTCAGTGACCTTCATTGGCTTCCAGTTCGCCAACGGGTGGAATTTAAGACCCTCTCCATCGTGTTTAAGTGTGAAACTGGTGAAGCCCCAACCTACCTCGGAGAACTCCTTAGACCTCACAACCCCACAAGGAATCTCTGTTCCTCAAAAAGAAGACTCGTGATTGTCCCACAAACAAGGTTACGGAGCTTCGGTGACCGCTCCTTCAGCGTTGTTGGACCGAGACTCTGGAACAAACTTCCTGAGGGTCTGAGGGCTAGTCCATCCTTGGCTGCATTTAAAACTGGCCTCAAAACTTTTGTATTTCGTCTTGTCGCGCCATGAGCATGTTTATCGTGATAATGGCGCAGTAAAAATGAACATACATACATACATACATACATACATACATACATACATACATACATACATACATACATACATACATATATTTTTATGAAAAGGAGCATATTGTGTGCTGTTCCATCTTCCCTGCCTTATGAGCTCTTGAGGAATAAGGTTTTTTCGGTCAAAGAAAAATTGTGATTTATGTTCAATCTGGCCTCTTCTATTGACAAAAATGTTTATAAAGAAAACAGTTCAGGGCGACCTACTGACCCTTTTTGACTCACATGCAAAGCAAAGTGAGTCTATGTACTCACCCGTGTCGTCCGTCCGGGCGGGCGTCCGGGTGTCCTGTCGTCCATAAAAAACTTTAACGTTTGACTTTTCTCGGACACCACCAAATGTGGCATGATGGTGTATGATGACAAGGCCTCAAAAAACATACACAGTGACTCGACCTTGCTTCAAGGTCAAGGTCGCAGGGGCCATAAATGTTGTCTTAAAAAAAGCCATTTTTCCCATTTTCCCAATTTTCTCTGAAGTTTTTGACATTGGATACCTGACCTATATTTGGTATATAGGGCAAAGTAATCCCTATCTTTTGATACCAGTTTGGTTGACCTTGCTTCAAGGTCAAGGTCACAGGAGCTCTTCCAAGTTGGATTGTGTACATATTGTGAAGTGACCTTGACCCTGAACTATGAAAGATAACTGTTTCAAACTTCAGAATTGTGTGGGGCACATATCATACTTTCATCATGAGCCACATTTGGTCACATATTATCAAGGTCAAGGTCACTGACCTGTATGAAATGTGACCAAATTGGTCAGTAAACAAGGCCATGTCATTCATTTCAGTATTTTGTCACTACCACCCGCTCTGTCGCCGAGTTGAGTTGCACAACCTCTGTACATAGTTCACAACACAACCTCTGTACATAGTTCACAACACAACCTCGTACATAGTTCACAACACAACCTCTCAGTATGTGAGTCGTGTGGGCTTTGCCCTTCTTGTTTGTTGTTGCCATGTTACTGTAACCAGAGCCTTTTTTTTTCTTTTGACCGTACCTCAGTCTGGGGTTTCCACACTTTAAATCAGTGATGTTAGCATTGTGAACTACTGTAACCTCCCCAAGTTTTGATAGAGATCAAAGATCAAATTGTGGATATCGCAGTGTTCTTTGATGATACACATTTTTATGATGTGATGATGTAATGAATACTGTGGACCATGATGTTCACTTTACATATTCCATAAGTTTTGTTCCTAATACTTCACATCATATGGTTTTTTACCTGGAATAATGACTGTTCTTGCCATGTTGAGTGGTGTACATGCATGGAATGTTTTTGTGCTCTGACACTGACAGCTTGTTTCAAAATGCTTTTTTTCCTCCTGTTTTTCTAACAAATGGGATGGTTTGATGAAGGAAGTTTTTTTGGTTGTTGCTGTGTTGTACTTCAGACAACCTCACGAGTAGTAAGCCATGACTTGCTGATGTAGGGATCACATAAAAGTTACATTTTTGCTTTGGTCTGGTTTTTTTTGGGTGGGTTTCCCCCTCCATCTCCGCCTTCTCCCACCTCCCCTACCCCCCACCCCACCTCCCTCTTCGTTATGGACAACCAAGGAATGTCACTGCAGCCCTAGACTTTAACCCTGAGTCAGTAGGCAGTCCTTACCTGCTAACTGTGCCATGTCACCTTGGTGCTACTTCTGGGAGATATGTCTATGAATAGGCGTCTTGATAATGTCTATGAATAGGTGTCTTGATAATGTGTCTGGCTTCTCAGCCTGCTCTGGCTCCATGGTCATTGGAGATGCTGTCTTTCCTAGTTACACAGGCAGGTTAGAATCCATGCTGGCAGCATGCTCAAGGCGCTTAAGCCGATGTTGAGGCTGTCTCTCAGTGTGTAGTGTCTCAAGTCAATGAGACCAGTCTCCTGCTGCCAAGGGCGCTGGCACACTGTTTTCCACAAAGGAGAAATTGTGCGTGCTGGGTGTTTTTACTGTGGCCGACACCCATCCGTCGAGGACATGAGCGTCAGGATCTTTATAGTGCGTGATTTTGATGTTGTGAATGCGTATCACACACTAGACCTCGGTTTATTAAGGTCTCATCCGAAGGACCTGGGGAGAGGCCCTGAGGAGGGCCGTTTGGTAGCCCTAAAGAGGGCCATTTGGTACCCGGTTTCACTCCTGGGTGGGGAGAAGCAATGGGAGTTAAGCATCTTGCTCACTTCACCTAGAAAGGGTGGCCCAGCCTCATGTGGCTTATGGAGGAGTGGGAGAGATAGCATGGACCGGTTTTGACTTTGAGGAACAACAGGTGTTTGTGTTGTCTGTGTTTTCTTCTAACAACTCCTGCGCAGTAGTTTGTTTAAATTCTTTTTATAAATACTTTCATTACTGCAATTTGTGTCTATGACAATATGTTAGTATAATCATACAGTAGCCATTTTAATACTTGCATGTGTCACCCCTAGTCGTGTTTTATGTTGTAAGAAATATACAGTTTGGTGTGTATATGCTAGGCTGATGAAAGGTATGTCTGAATAGTTCTCCTGTGCATTTCATTCGTTTTTCTCTCCTGCTTGTCACATCTGTTTACACTTCTTCTCAATTTGCTTGTTTCCCTCAACAAGGAACCTCTGCCTTGTCAGTTCACCTGTCCGTCAGAATACAAATTAAGCAGACATGGACTTGTTGAAAAGAATGGGCTATCATTGCTTTGAATGTGCAGTCTTTTTCCCTACTTTCGCTTTTTGTCCCACAAGTGGCGTGACGACAGAAACATTTATTGTCATCCACTTGAATAACTGTGATGCCTCCGTGAGTTCAGCCAAGGTCTTGATACGGGTGGTGTCCCCGAGTTGTCTACCTTGGAATGGTCGTTTTCATGTGGACAGGTTTCATGGTCCCTTGACGGCAGTTCACAATTCTCCTCTGCTTTCAGCACAGCTTACTAACCCACAGAGCCGGTTTCGAAACCACATCCTGGACGGTTTGATTGTCGTTAGATGTTTCTGAGCTTGCAAACGACCATGCAACCTCACGTAAAACTGGTTTTTACAGGGGACGGGGGTGGAGTGGGGGTGGACGGTGCATTGCCACACAGCTCGTAACCCTTTTCCCTCTTCTTCCCCTGAATGCACTGATGCGAGAAGGCGGTTCTTTACTAGAGAAGAAGCTGTTCCTTTGTGCACGGGCCTCTCGCGCTTGTAGGAAATCACTGGACCGTGATGCCTTGTGAAGGCACTCGGCATGGGGTACACATGGAGGTCGTATTGACCTTCTCCCTCTCCCTCTTGTCCTGGAAACGTGACTTGACAAAGGAACTATTCAATAGGAGGCTGAGATCCTAACTTGCTTCAGCCTGCGCTGGCTACTTCGATGATTAATTCGTTAAATGCTGGGGGGTTTGAGGAGAGGAGAACTGGGCGGCTTGTGAAGAAATTAAGTTCGTCTTGGTTGGACCCGCCTCACCGAACAATCTTCCATTGTCTACCTGGTGGGTTTTTGTTTTGGTTTGTGTTGTTTTTTTTACCGTGCCACCTGCTCTCAGATGAAGGCTTGCAGCTGCGTGCAGCCACAGCTATGGAGCGGTGCTCCAGTTCCTTGAATCTTCTTGCTGCTTTGAGTTACTGCATCTGTATATTTACTTAAACCCATGAACACGACAACACGTTCCGGTTTGTGGGCATGAACATGTACGATATTCCATGCATTCATCCTCCGTGAGTTGGGGATAAGAATTGACCCTCCGAGTTTGCCAGCACGTTTCACAAAAGGCGTATTACTAGGGAAATTGTGGCTTGACTTGCACCTCCTCCAACTAGTTCCCATCATTCTCTGTCATCAGCATTCAAACGAAAGCCTTATTATTGACAACCTGCCATGACAGGAGAGTGGGGGGTGGGGATGGTGGTGGTGTGTGTGATCAATGGCCTTACGTAGCCTACAACAAAGGTTTATACGCCGTATAACGTCCATTCCTTCCTTCCAATAGATCGCCAGATGACTGATAGTCCATATCCGAGATAGCAAAGATCCTATAGAGGGTCTTTGGAGATAGGCAGGAAGCTGCACGCAAAAAAAAAGGGGGGTGGGGGTTAGGCGGAGAGAGAGAGAGGGGGGGGGGGGGGGGGGGGGGGAGGCGTTTCAGCGAGGCAGGCAGTTAGGGAAGGTAGCAGGAAACAGGAGGAGAAGGGAAAACATGAGTTTCTACAAACGAGCTGTGAAGATGGGTCGTGCATCCATCAGACAGAGGGAACAGCACTTGGAAGGGAAATCTGTAGGGGACGCCTGGAGGGCAATAACCGCCTGCTATGCTGCACCCACGCGACCGCTGTTCCACCTTCTGTCAGTCTGTGGCTAAGGCCGTGTTGACTGTTCAAATAGCAGCCCCTCTGTTTGGGGCGTGCGGCTAGGTAAACATTCTAGGGGCAGGGAGTCAGGACCCCCCCCTCTCTCTCTCTCTCTCTCTCTCTCTCTCTCTCTCTCTCTCTCTCTCTCTCCCTCTCTCTCTCTCTCTCTCTCTCTCTCTCTCTCTCTCTCTCTCTCTCTCTCTCTCTCTCTCTCTCTCTCTCTCAGTTCGCGCACAGATATAGTGAAGACCAGCAATGCCCCTTCTGTGGTGTAATAGAAAATGAGAAACATTTTTTGTTTGACTGTCCCTTGTACAATAATTTACGTAACAGATACATTAAGGAATATCTCAAATGTCCTGAGGCCACTGATGCTACCTTTTTAATAAATGGATGTGGTCTTATGAAAACACGCAGGGTGGCAATGTACCTTTATTATGCCTTCCAACTACGAGATCAGTGTCTGACTTGTCCAGAACAAATCACCTAAAGCAATGCTGTCTGATTGTACATGAAAATAATGTGTCATGTGATTGCTACACTTGCACAACCTAGACAGTAATGTATGCGATTATGTACTTCCAGTTGTTTATGCTATACCTTCTCAATGTTGATAGAGAATGCGGAGCTCCTGACATGGAAGCAAGTCATGCATGTACTTGTGATGGGCCGGTGGCCTAAACAATAAAGTCAGTCAGTCAGTCAGTCAGTCAGTCTCTCTCTCTCTCTCTCTCTCTCTCTCTCTCTCTCTCTCTCTCTCTCTCTCTCTCTCTCTCTCTCTCCCTCTCTCTCTCTCTCTCTCTCTCTCTCTCTCTCTCTCTCTCTCTCTCTCTCTCTCTCTCTCTCTCTCCCATTTTCTCGCGTCAAAATTACAGAATCTTAAAATGCACTTTTATACCCAGACACGCAGACATGCATGCATACATGCTTGAATAGGACTATTTAAGGGCGATCGCCCATGCATGCACGCGCACGCATACACACCACTCCGCACTGCAAATGTCCGCACACGCGCATGCACAAACACGGCCGTGCATATGTGTACATACGTGTACATGTATATCTCTCGGAGTTTGAGATTTTTTTACTCACGTGCGAAGCAAAAGTGAGTCTATGTACTCACCCGTGTCGTCCGTCCGGGCGTCCTGTCGTCCGTAAAAAAACTTTAACGTTGGATTTTTCTCGGAGACTATTAAGTCTATCAACACCCAATTTGGCATGATGGTGAATGATGACAAGGCGTCAAAAAACATACATAGTGATTTGACCTTGATTCAACGTCAAGGTCGCAGGGGCCGTGAGTGCCTTGGGAACATTATGACTCGGCCCTTGTGCCTCATCACCCCAGTATCTGCACTGCCCGCCAGAGCTTTTTCAGGAAGGAATAGCGAGGGAGCTTGGAGACGGTCGATTAGTTGAAAGTAAATATAGCCTTGTGTTGGGACAGGGGAGTTTGCAGTCGTCGTTGCGTCACTGAGATGGGTGTAGGGACACCAAAGAATCTTGACGATGATGAATGGGAAACTGCGAGCCCCCAGTGTAATTCCATCTATTCCTGACCTCTAGCGAGATAACGAGTGGTTGGAAGGACGAGGAGCTTCCAGCCCTCGATGACTTCGAGATGTCTGGTAAGAAGGAAAGCGTGGGTTGGGTTACTTATAAGAAAACGAGAAGCTGAGGTGTTTTAGGTTAGGCTCGTTTGTGGGTAGAATGGGATTAGGGGGCGGACAGAGACACGCGCGCACGCACGTACACACACGCGTGCGCTCACGCGCACACACACGCGCACACACACGCACACACACACACACACTGCACGCACGCACGCACGTACACAGCTGAAATTAATTTGAGATGAGAAATCATTTAGATTCCTGTGCAGATGAAGTATAATGCATCACTTGAGTGTCGACTGTGTCACCCTGTTGGGAGTGTGTGGGGAGCCCTTCATTCGTCTCCCAACAGAGGTGGCTGTCGTATGAGCTGCGCTTTCAGCAAGAGGATATCTGGCGAGTCGGCAAGATGGCATTGCCTGATAGTTTAACCTTGGATAATCTTTGTCCTTTCTTAGATTCTTCACCACGCTGACTTCTCCTTTTAGCCGCGTCATCCCCAGTAGGGAAGACTGCAGATGTGTCTAGACAGCGTTGGTGTTTGTACTGTCTTTGCTATTGCGGCAATCTTTTGTAACCTTGTGCCCTTGGATTTCAAGATTGTCTTGGTGTTCGTGTCAAGGTTTACTTCCCGTAGTAATATATTTTGGAAAGGCATTTGCATCAGCCTCAGAGAGAGAGAGAGGGGGTGGGGTGGGTTGTTAGGGGATGAACAACCAGGGACGCAATGGTAGAATCTGAATCGCGCTAGAATATTGTTCTCTCTCTCTCTCTCTCTCTCTCTCTCTCTCTCTCTCTCTCTCTCTCTCTCTCTCTCTCTCTCTCTCTCTCTCTCTCTCTCTGTGCCGGTCTGAACACTTTGGTCTGCTACCTGCGATTCAACCAGTGAGCCCGACGCATCTCAAATCAACGCACGCGCTTGCAGTGGCGGAGCCTGGAGTGACGGACAGATGCTGAGACAGCAACAGCCAAGGCAAAATGCTTGTCACTGATCGCTTGAGACTGTTGTTAAAAAATGTCGCGCTTCAGACAAGACTGATTGCAGTCTTGATGATACTGTCCTTGTTAAGGTTGTCTTTTTTTCGTGTTCAAAAATTGTAACGGGTCTATATACAATAAACAATGCGTTCTCTCTCTCTCTCTCTCTCTCTCTCTCTCTCTCTCTCTCTCTCTCTCTCTCTCTCTCTCTCTCTCTCTCTCTCTCTCTCTCTCTCTCTCTCTCCTTCCTCATGATATTGGAAAACTGAACAGGCATTCACATGGTGGTGCAGAGGTTGTGAAGCCACCTGCCTACATTGGCTACTGATGTAGCGGGAACTCGCCTACAAGTGCATGGCCACGGCGTTTGTCGTCTTTCAGCATGGAGACGTCAGTGCTAGTTGGCAGCATTGTGCAGACAACGCGTACAACTAATTTCCTGTTTCTGTGGAGCGTAGTCGAGTCTAACGCACCGTGGCTGTATCTTGGTGACCTTCTTTTGCTGTGTGTTACATCGAATCGTGCATCGACATTGAAGTATGCATTGTAAATTTGCTGTTTTCTTGAATAAAAGTTTTGAATGAAAATTGTGCAGACTACAGCAATCCTTTACAGTGTGTCGTCTGCATTCTTGGATCTAGACGTGGTCCCGCTTTTGACTGGCACATGTCTGACGCGCTTGTCTCACGTTCACATCTCGACAGACGATGATGGACTGGAGGGGTAGATGAGCAGGGAGACATGATGGACTGGAGGGGTAGATGAGCAGGGAGACATGATGGACAGGAGGGGTAGATGAGCAGGGAGACATGATGGACAGGAGGGGTAGATGAGCAGGGAGACATGATGGACAGGAGGGGTAGATGAGCAGGGAGACATGATGGACTGGAGGGGTAGATGAGCAGGGAGACATGATGGACTGGAGGGGTAGATGAGCAGGGAGACATGATGGACTGGAGGGGTAGATGAGCAGGGAGACATGATGGACTGGAGGGGTAGATGAGCAGGGAGACATGATGGACTGGAGGGGTAGATGAGCAGGGAGACATGATGGGCAGGAGAGGTAGATGAGTAGGGAGACATGATGGACTGGAGAGGTAGATGAGCAGGGAGACATGATGGACTGGAGGGGTAGATGAGCAGGGAGACATGATGGACTGGAGGGGTAGATGAGAAGGGAGACATGATGGACGAGGAGTGGAAATGTGCGGCATATTTATTTTGATGAGGTCGCCGAGAGGTGATTTAAGATCATGCACTATTTTGTTATTGTTGATGCTGCTGCTGCAAAATTCATCGTATTCGTTACATCTTAACAGGCATTGATTTAAAGTTTGCATTTTTATCCCGTCTGTGGAATCCAACGTTACATGTGCAATGTATTCTTATAAGCGGATTTATTGAAGTATCTTGTGATATTGAGAGTCTTGCAAATATACAGAGGCGTGATGCAATCCACGCCGGTTGACTTGAGCCTTCACTTCATGTAACTGACAAAGCTGGGCTCAGCTGGCAGTGCGGTCTCACTGTCTATGCAGTTCTTCAGTCGTTGGTAAATGCAAGAGAAATTATCAGAAACGACTGACAGGCATTTTGTTGACTGAGATGTTGGCCAACGTTGCATAGGAGACTAAGCAGGAATATCACGATGGTTGATGTCCCTACGGGCTGTCAGGTCTCCCTCATCTCCTAACGAGCGGCACACCTACTTCTGCCAGGATAAGACGTGAAGGGCCGTTGGGAGGTATAATGCGACACTTCTACTAGCTCCTGAGGCTGCTGTCCAATCTGCACAAGACCCATGGTATGACCGTTGTCGTGGAAGCTCACTTGAGTAGGGGTTGATGGCTCTTGACTTAGCTGTAGGACTGTCTCGGTGGGCCTGTAGCTGTTGAAGCAACCCTACATGACAAGTGTGTGCGTGGTACCTCTACATGTCTGTGGAATGCTGGCCACTCCCCTGATGTCTTGGGAAGGCAGGTGATGGGCAGTAAACGTTCTATACTCAGTGGCTTGACGTGAGATCCTCACGAGATGTGAGTAAATTCGCCAAAACTTGATCAAACCTTTACTTAGTGGCTTCATTTAATTGTTCGACGCGTATTTCATAGAGAAGAAATACGAAAGGGTTACAGTCTGCAACGGAAGTATTCCTTTCGTATGCGATTTTTTCCCGGTAGTTTTGTGCTTCCTCTCTCAGATCTTTTACTTTCAGTTAGAGATAAAATGAAGTTCGTCCTAATTTTATTTGCTGCGCAGTGCACCAGCGGTATAAATGATGCACCGCTGCGTCTCATTCTCGTTCGCCTTCGATAAAGTTATCCATTGGCTATGCATATGTCTGTTATTAAAACGCAGACAATTTTTGGGGGGGTACTTAAATTTCCTGTGCCTTTGTGAATTGTTGATGCTTTACTTGTCTCCAGTATTCGTGTGTGTTCTGCATTGCTGATATATATTTAAAATGGCATCCGCTATTTATCTACCCAGCGTCAAACGCAACACGCCCACGACTCGTACAAGGCACGCGCCTTCGAAATTATGGAATTTACGATGGCAAGCTTTGATCTAGACGGTTGAGTTGATGGGCTGTGTTTGCTGAGCTCTCGAAGATAGGCATTTCATTGCTATTGCCCTCAACCCAGACCGACACTCCCCAAATCAATTCGTTCTTGAAGCCAGCATGCACAGCTAACCACGCGCCCATCGTTGGCACCAAGCAAGGCGAGAGGATTACAGGTGTGGATGCTTATATGTGTTTGTTGGAAATATCAAGCGGCGTGCCTAGAGACGAAAGAGGGAGAAGGCTACCTCTGCAAACTGATTCATAGTCAGCCCCCTTCTGTTTGCCAACTTCGTGACCTGGGGCAGCCCTGCTCACCGATATGGGGGTGCATCTGCCAGCTTTCAAAGTACACTCGCCAATAGCCTTCCCCTTGCAGAAAGCCTGGCCTGTCTGAAGACCTATAAAAGCCCTGCTGGGATCGCGAGACGTGCCAGTTGCTGCAACGGACTCGTGCTGTGAAGACGTCTTGTTCTGACAGCTTGTCTTCTCTGTATCCCCTGCTGCACGTGTGTGCGTGGCGTTGCCCTGGCTCTGTTGCGCTCACGGACAGAATGAATGGTGAAGTGCCTAAAGCCTGCACACTTCATTTGATTTACTTAAGGTTGAGTACTTTTTTTATATTTTTTTTTTACCCCTGACTGTTGTTGAATAACAGTGCCGGGAGATATGAAGGTCATTTCTTCGGGACTGCCGTGGAAATTGCCCAGCGTGCTTCAGAGAACGCATCTCTTTACTAAGGCTTGACATGAATTCAGCTCAAATTGGGGAAGATTTCTTTAGCGATTGTTTCGACTTTTCTCCTTTTTCCATCCTCTTTCATTCCTTTTCCTTTCCTCACCCTCCCACTCCCACCCCTCCTATTAGCATTTTTTTCTTCGTCTCCCCCCCCCCTCTCTCTCTCTCTCTCTCTCTCTCTCTCTTCTCTTTCTCTCTCTCTCTCTCTCTCTCTCTCTCTCTCTCTCTCTCTCTCTCTCTCTCTCTCTCTCTCTCTCTCTCTCTCTCTCGGTAGAAAATACTGAGCTCATCAAAGTAGTCGCGAACTAGCGAGAGAGTAGAAGAAAAGGGACTGCGAAGGACGGTGGGTACCAAGTGCAGCCAATCGAAAGTTGCCGTTTCCTCGGACGTATCTTGGGATTCCATGACCGACGTGTCTGGAGGCGCCCATCCTTTCAGGCAGTTCCACAAAGTGAAGGTCGCCCCGACCCGGATGTTCGGGGATATTTCGCAGAATTGTTTGGAGAGGGTTGCGCAATTGGCAGTGCGATCTCATCAGCCTGCAGTCTCCTGTGTGAACCCTGTGTTTTGACGTGATGTTTTCCTAGCGACAGGCCACTCCCGCCAAGTCATGCCAGATTAACGCGCTCCTGCCTGGCATCCTGGAAACAGTGGGAAGAGCCCGCCTGCCGCCAGACAGTGAAAAAGTCCAACCACTGCCGCCCCTCACGCTTACTCTGGAAGAGGGCACGCACTCTCACTGTTGCATGCCGGTTATGCCCCAGTGCTCTGGCCCGTGGACTCCGGGATGGAAATGGAGTGCGTCGCGCTTGACCTAGTCCCATGACACAGTCCTCCGTGGCTGGCTGTCGCTTCCCTCACTGGCCTCGCTTCGTTTTCAGAAGCTGTCATGTCATACTGTGAGTGCTTGCGTGAAATTCACATCCACACCCCAGTAGGCACCTTGGGTTTTTTTCCGGTCGTGAAGAGGGAATACTACGTGGAAGTGAATTTTTCCTGTCGGTTTTGGATCGTGCATCGAATTTAGTGATTTTCAAGGAACTTAATCAAGTTCGCTTTGATTATGTGACATTGAGACTGTAAAGAATACATGTAGCATATTCTTGCTTTTGTGTTCAAATTCCCTTTGAAGATTTCAGTATTTTTCAAAATATTAGATAGTAGGTTCCTATTCAAAGTAATCGAGCAACGTCACTCTTATGCTAGTGCAAAAAAATTCCCAGTGGTTACTGTATTTTTCCTGTTGTGACATCATCATACACCACTGAATCCTCACAGTAAAGGTCGCCCTCTGCGAAACAGCATCCTCCACTTTCCTTGAACTTTACTTGACCGGCGGACAGTTCAGCGCGAACGTTCGTCGGCTCACATTTGAATCAACACCCTCGCCTGCTCTGGAAGCGGCAGTGAGGCTCAAGAGTTCAGACAGACAGGGTCAGGGGCTGTCGTAGTGAACTGATCCATTCATAACCTTGACTGCTGTGGACGTTGCGCCAGAGCTGGCGTGGCCTGGCGGGACGAGGGACTTAGTCTGGCGTGGCTGTCAGGGACGGCATTTGCCTTCGCATCACGTCTCCAGGTCAAGCGAAGGACGCACCCTGGTTCGCCAGGGAAGGCTGCAGGCTGACGACATCAGTAGGACTTGTTCAGATTTCACGGGAGCGCCACTGGTGTGTGCTACGTGTGTGTAGTTTCTTTCTTTGCGTCTCATCGTCAGGCAAATAGACACCGCCCAGCTGTTCCCATTTCCATAGTCAACCTTAGATACAGCGCTTTGGCTAGCACCCAGAATAAAAAGCAAGAAATCGAAACCTGTGTGGCATGACCGTTATTCGATCGATTGTACATTCCACCGCTATACAGGCAATGTGGGATTAGGCCCACGCTGTTTGTTCGTCGAGGGACCTGTCAGCGTGTATCTGGCAACACTGAAAAGAAGTGGTCACGTGACTTTGAGGCTTACTGAAATGACAACAGATCACTCGGAAAGCCCACTTCGCACGCTGTTGCGCCAATGGCGTCAGGCAACTGATAGAGATTGGATATCGTCTTTAGTTAAGGCGTCTCCTTGCTGGCTGCTGTATCGCCCCCTGGAGTCGTAGATGCCGACTGATTGAGTGGATTTACATGCCGCCAGCGATTGTACACAGGGAAATATATAGGCACGTGTTGGAGGCTATGACGTCTTTGACAGCCTGCCACAAGGAGGACGGTACCGTCATTCCAAGTTTTTCGGGGACCGAGGGACAGGCGTGGTCCCGTGGGTTGACTGTTTCCCC
>JAWQFJ010002115.1:0-32500 GCA_034096865.1 Theodoxus fluviatilis | reverse complement strand
GATCATATTCGTTGTTTACTTGAGGTTAGCCTCCCCCACCTGTCGACCTTGAGACATCCATTTATTATGCATACGAAACGCATCCCTAGTGGCGGGTGACTGGGGGTCAAACCTGCATAGGGGTCAAGACCTTCTCCAGCCGAGGACATTGCCTGAAAGCAACGCAGCAAGCTCCTTGCTTTGTCCTTGGATCATTGCACAGCGTGGACTGACCCCGTTTCTAAAGGCCTTTGGAAACTAGTCGGCCAGAACGCCGTGTACTCAGTGAGGGGTAGTGTCGAACTATTGGTGGTCAACTTATTGCTCAAGCTTGAAGTGGAGCTAAGGCCAAGCGTCCCCCATTCATCACCATGATGCTCTCATAGTGAAAGGCCTTGTGTATTCCTAAGGTCATTTCTGAACCCATTATATGGGAGGAATGGGATGTGAACTTTTCATGAGGTTGGATCTTTATGAATTGTGCTTATTTAAATGTGAGAAATGCACAGGAGCGTGTATCTGTGACATGTGAAATAAAGGTAAGTTGTGGCTTTACATAGCGACTTACCACCGATATCTGGCTTTCAAGCCGCTTTACGCTTTACCCCCTGAATACTGACTGGGCTGTTTGATCCATCCTTCACCTGACGACACATACTGACAGCCAGGTAAACGCTCATAGTCAGGTACCAGCACCAACTCCCTTGAGAGCATTCTATCCCGATGCTGCCTGATGGGCTGCACACAAGGATACATTGCACTATAGCGTGCCGTGACTGCTGTAAGTACTTGTAATAGTGTTGTCATAACACAAACTTGTCTACATTTCAGTTCAATTTCCGTATTGACTGCACAGTGTTACCATTACTTCATGTAGGATACTGTCAGCATGACGTCTCTTTACTGTGCGTCTGTTGTTCAATTGATAACTCTTGTTCATTGTTGTTACTGTTGCTACACTTCACGGCTAAGGCCGAGCTGTGTTGGTGTTGTCCTATTTCCAATATGCCCTTACCCTTCACCAGCCATAGTTGTGTCGGATGTGACGGAGATCGTCAGCGACCTCTGGGGCAAGCCGTGTCTGTATATCACGCCAGACACACGACAGGACGAACTGAAATTAAAGCCTCGTATATATCTTCCCAGCCCTAAAGATACGATGGATTTCGGTCATGGGTCAGAACTGACCGATATTCAGTGCTTGCTGCTGTGTATTTTGATTTTAAAATACTTTCAAACTGACAGAAATGTAATAGCTATATTGGGGAATGAAATATTTGACATTTCGCTTTTTGTTAGGAAATCTGTCTCTCCGGAGTTTTGACTCGCATTAAAGTTGAGCATTTGAGTCCCGAACGAAAACAAAATGCTGCCGTGAGTCTTGTTGTTTGTTAATTAGTACCACCTGAGATCAGATGCTATTCATTGGCCACGTTTATCAAAATTTCTACTGCATATCAACTTCAAGCTGATGCAGGTTCGAACCACCAGGGGGGGGGGGGGGGGGGGGGGGGGGGGGAGCGCTAAATGTAGTACTTTCATATTGACTCTGGCCTTGTTGAACTGTGGAAATTGACTTGTTGCCCTAAAATGGTAAAGCAGAAGGAAGAAAGAAAGACCAAAAATCAAACCCCGGGAACTGTTGCCAAAAGCAAAAGGGTTCACCTTCAAATGCTGTCTGGCGTGAGTCGTCACAACGCGAACCTTCCGCTGAGGCAGTGGCTGTATGGATTATTTTGTTGGAGGGATGCCCATTTCTGCCACGCTAGACGTGCATCCAAACACGCCTGCAAACCATCTGCCCGTCACTTTGCTTGTTCAAGTGGCCTCATTATCGGCCTGGCGTTGCTCAGCTTGTTTTCCACCTCCTCCGTTGTGTTGCGCATGCCGTACTGATGTCCTGCAACGCAATCGATGGCAGCGTCCCTTACGCCCTACCAACAAGTGGTCAGGGTTGGAGACGCTGACGTCGCCTTTGTTCCATCAGTCAAAAACTTTGGTGTCACCCTCGACTCTCATCTCTCTCTCTCCGACTTTGTCCAAAACACTTGCAAATCCGCATACATACAACTCAGACAGATAAGCGCAATCAGACATCTTCTCACTACTCAAGCTACTACTATCCTAGTCTGTGCTCTTATTCTCAGTCGCCTGGATTATTGCAACGGCCTTCTTGCCGGCTGTCCCGTATATCTCACAGATAAACTTCAAAGAGTGCAAGATGCTGCAGCTCGACTCATCTGCAAGTCAAAAAAGTCAGATCATCTCACTCCTCTCTTCCGCTCTCTCCACTGGTTGCCCATTAGTGCTAGAGTCCAATACAAGATTGCCTGTCTTTGCTACAATTACTTCGCTGAATATCTTCCTCAATATCTCTCTAAACCCATGCGCACCTACACACCCACTAGACAGCTACGCTCTTCCGCAGACACAAGAATCCTCAGGTTCCCAGAGGACCCTCCAGTTAAAACAAAATTAGGTGAACGCTCTTTCTTTTATCAGGCTCCCTCTATCTGGAATGACCTCCCCGCCTCTGTTCGTCACTCTACATCTCCCTCGACCTTTCGCTCTGCTCTCAAAACTCACCTCTTCTTGAAATCGTTCCCTGATCCTGTCTAAGTTTCTTCATCTTCCTCCCCTCACTGTTCTCTTTGTACTAGCTTGCCTAAGCCCCCTACCACCCTCCTGACTCTCCTCCCCCCCTTCCCAGTTTCATGGTTAAGCGGTGACGCTGCACATCAGTGTGTCGAATGCCTGAAATGAATGTCTGACTCTTATGTTATTAAATTTATTAAGTTACCTTTGGGGTGATTGAGTGTTATCGTATTTTGTAATGGTTGTATGTGTATGCGCCTTGAGCATGTCTTAACTCATGGTAGGGCGCTATACAAATCCACACATTATTATTATTATTAAGTGCTCCTAGATCTGTAGACTTCCTCAGCTTTCAGAGGGAGTGCTCGCCAGTTCCTCTGTTATGTAGCTTGGAAAGATGATAAACCTTGTGGCAAGCAAAGCATGTAAATACCTTCCCTTGCCGTCTTGATAACTACAGGGATCATTCAAGCATTCTACCCACGTTGCCAGCTTCGCAATAGAGGCTTTGTGTTTGTAATAAAGCGTCTCGGTATGACTAGACCATCTATTGTATGACATTCTCACATTGTACCTGTAGGCTTGCGTTCTGTACGAGGCAATACCATTGGGAACGACTGCATGAAGTAATACGAGCAACTACACACGACACTATTTGGTTGTTTACAGTGCCTACAAGATGTAATATGACTTGAGAAAAACGTTATTGTTCGCTATTACTTTTAGCGTTCACTAAACAGTGAACTGGAACCAGAGCATAGCTGTGTCAAACTATTGTCAGAATAGGCCCTTTCGGTATTGTTTATAGCAGATATTAAAGGCCATATGTCAGAGAGTCCATCTGTAAATTAATTTTCGGCCATTGTGATTTTGATTAAGAAGTTAACAAATGAAATGTACTTTGCTGGGCACTGTGCTCCCGTGCTGCAACACCTCGAACCCCAGTCAGGATTGCAGGCTTCTATCACCAGGTAGTTCTCTCTCTCTCTCTCTCTCTCTCTCTCTCTCTCTCTCTCTCTCTCTCTCTCTCTCTCTCTCTCCACTTTTATATTCGCAATGAAACTCAAGAAAATGATTTTTTTAATGTTGTAGAAATAAAAGTTTGCGCCATCTCAAGGTTGTCAACATGCAACGCTTGGTTTGCTGAACAGCGGCTTTCCTCCCACCATCCATTATGAAGTGTTTTGTGCACGCAAATCAGTCCTGCCAGGAAAGGGGGAATGGTTGGTTATCTCGGGTGTGTAGTAGCCCTTGAGGCAAACTGCGTACAGACTGGAGAGCTTTGCTTGAATGCCAGTGCACCAGAACCATCTGCTCCAGCCATGGAAAGCGTGCACGCGTGACTGCTCTGCGGACCGCTGCAGGGACTGCACGGGTATTGTGTGTTCAGTCGATAAAGATCGATCAGTGTTTTGTCCTCACATGGTTTCTCTCATCGATTGGTGTGGTGGGTGCATTCCTACCAGCTCACGTGTCTTCTCCATCTGGTGTGTTTGTGTGCCTGTGCGTGCTTGTGTCTGTGTTTGAGAACGTGTTTGCGTTCACGTGTACTTGCTTTCGCGTGCGTGCGCCTTCTTGCGTATGTGTGCGCCTGCGTGTGCCTTAGCGTGTTTCAGTGCGTCCTGCATGTGCGATTGTTTTGATGAGTGCGTGTATGAGAGCGTGTGTGTTTTTTGTGTGTGTAAGCGTGAGAGCGCGTGGCAGGGCATGGTGGAAGATGCATTGCCCTTGAACATCGAGTCGCCCTTCACTCGATGGATTCTCCGTCTGGAGGCGTAATGAGGCATATCGCCGTCGACTTGAGCAGGCTCACTCATCGACATCAGCTTGTGTTGCAGGATGTGTGTATTGATGTTTTTCAGCGTTTTGTTTTTGAACCACCGTGTGTTCCGTCTCCATTGACGTACACCCACCCCCTTTCCTCCTTTCTTCCTTACTCCACGCGTCCACCCACTCACACTCATCTCTGTTCCCCTTCATTTTTCCTTCCTCCTCCCTCACTCTCCACTCCTCTCTACCACACCTAATTCACACTGCCGTCTTAACCATCTTCACACGTTACTCGGATGCGTTAGCACGCATTGTTGATGTTTACTTGAGAAGGTGCACGCATGGTACTTCGTGTTAGCTCCTGTCAGCTTGCCATGCAGTCTATGGATCATTCCTCAGATAGTGAGATAACTCTGAAACCGGATCTATCCGGCCCTTGTCCCTATCAGTGAACAGTCTGGACGTCTTGTCTCATCCAGCCTGAAGGGTCAGGTTGTCAGGCAGGCTTCCACACCTGGGCAAAATACGGACTAGTTGTTCTGGTGTGTAGTAATTGTTTGAAGGGGCAGATGTAAACACCGATAACATTCTTGCCAAAATGGATTACATTCCATAGCCTCTCATGTGTTTTTGTCCTGTGTTTGTTGCCACCAAATGGTGGGAAAGTCGTTTCTTGGCCATTTGACATTATTGTGGAGAAGGAGGAGAGGTAGAGTGCAGCTGTCTTTCATTTGTTCATTCTCACGATATCCAGTAGATAGGCAGCTGGGATGTAGCGACCCAGTAAAGGAATAATGGCCTGATACGGATTGAGTGACTTCTTCAAAGGGCGCCCCGTCATTTGGGGAGTGGTTGTTATGGAGGCCGAACTGATGAGCTGAATGACCTTGATCATAGCAAAAATTTCAATTTTACTCAACGCGTCTCGGTCGATGGCGACCTTCTGTTGTTCATCTCTGCGGGAGACAGTCGGCGGCGGTTGCTGCTTGGTATTTACAAATGGAGTTTTCTATTGGTCATAAGTTGTGATGGCACTGGCTTCATGGGTGCAAGTTTTGCACAACGTCTCTTTTTCGTAGCAGACAAAAGTAATGAGCCCCTTAAGTGTAGGACAACGAAAAACAGTTCATCTGGACCTTCGATTACAATAACATACGGAAATACAATGGAAATATTTTGTGTAACCCTTCATGGAAGGAACCTTTGTTTTAAAATGAGAAATGTATGCTGAACTTCGACGGCTGAGGAAAGTTTTGACGTGAGATGATCACACACACACACACACACACACACACACACACACACACACACACACACACACACGCACTCACACACACACACACACACACACACACACACACACACACACACACACACACACTCACACACACACACACACACACACACACACACACACACACACACACACACACACACGATAAAACGCGCACGTCCAGCAGTTCAAAATAAAGAACTCAGTGCAAGGTTTAGTGGATGCTTGATCCCTTGATATAACAAGAGCGACATGAAGATAAATGATATTGCACCATAATGCACACATCTCTGAAAATACCTCTTTATCAGACAACAAGTTGTAAGCTTCACCTGAAGCTCGGTAGATCATGATTTTTTAAAAATTCAGAGTTATTACTTGATGTCTGCCTTCTTTGTAACAACTGACCAGGCGCTGACCCCTTTTGTCTTGTGCTTCTATAACGAAGTGGCTGGATCAAAGGCCAGCACTTCATCCAGACATTGCATGCATGCAGGTTTGCTCAGTCAGGAGCTGGACTCTGTAATTGGCACTGTACACAGCATGAGTATTGTTCTTGGGAAAGCTCGGGACGACATAACGAGGTTGGAAAGAACAACTGTCATGGGAAACTGATGAGACGGGAGTTAAATTAGATGGGCGTTTTCCTCAAAAGGGGTTCTAAGGAGATCAAAGGCCAAATTACTGTAATTAGCCTTGGGGAAGCATCCGTCTCTCTCTCTCTCTCTCTCTCTCTCTCTCTCTCTCTCTCTCTATCTCTCTCTCTCTCTCTCTCTCCCTCTCCCCCCCCCCCCCTTCTATGCACTCTCTGGGATGGATGTACAGGCAGATGTGGTCTAACAGGGGAATAGCGAAATCTAGGAAAGGGTCTGTGGCACTGACGGGCGATCGCAGCAACCAAGGACAGGTGTGTCAGACTACGCTGGTCGTGTCGAACATGTGAAGGACAAGAACATTTGGGAAGTAGACTTCTGGTTTCGGGTCGTCTACGGTGCAATTGCTCATCGTGTCGCTTATGACCCGACGTCCCCAACACGTCGTTCGGACGTTTCGTTTTAAACAGGGGTTGCAATGATGGATCCGATATGAATTAACTGTTTAACTGGTTCCGCTGAAAGCTGGTCCAATTTTTCATAATGCACTCCATTTTTCTTTTCTGGTTTGTTAGATTCAACTGCAAAGATGAGTAATCAACGTGTCGTTTCACATTTTTGTGGGGTGTGACTGGACTGTTCTGACCTATATCCAATATGTCGACTCCTGTGCACCCCGACAGATCTACACAGGTAAGCTTTATCATTGCTCACCAGGGGTCGCGTGTGGCCATGCAGGCGAGACTGGCTGTTGTTGTTCTGTGACTTTGACACTGACCCCACCATGCGTGACGTCAGAGATAGCCATGTAGGGTTGTAGCAAAGATCCTACTTATATTGGATATTTGGTGATAGTGGGTGAGTGGGGACGCGAGTTCAGGAAAGATAGTACATGTCAAGGCAGGCTGCCTTGGTGCACCGTGTTGATGGACGTCTTTCAAAGCATCTGTCTCGGCTCCATGGATGTCTGTAGGGATTCACACAGTTCCTTGCCCAAGGTACGAGATAATGCTTGTTACTATGAAGAATTCGGCTCTTTAATTCGTGCTTTGGTGTTTGTATTATGCTTTTGTTGAATTTAACAGACAGTGAGAAAGCAGCATTGTTGTTTGTTGATAACCAGTATTGATCAATAAATCGTGCCATTTTCACAGTCGAACGGAAGACAAAACCACTTAGATTTTTTAAAAGTTTAATTTCGGTAGCAGACGGTGGTGGCTTATTTGTTATATTTGTTGTGTTTATCAGGACTCGTATGCTTTGGCTAATTGAGGTGACCTTGTTTTTGACAATGGTATTAACAGATCTCTTGTGTTTGCACTGTGATGAAATTTATCTCATGCTTTTACCCTGGTGTCGTAATGCATTGCATATGGCGGAGTTTATCGCATTCAATAGTGGCGGCCTCTAGGGACTCGCACAAGCCTGATGACAAGGTTGCGCCATTTCGCAAATGTGACTCTCCACCACGGAATGAGTCGCTTTGTCCCCCTAGGCCATTTTCAGTTTTTTACTCTGTCTGAAAGTATTTTAAATGGCAATCACAATGGTGAAAACCGTTTGAAAATCGGACAAATAGTCTCCGAGTTACAGGTATTTAAATACACTTACCCTCGGAAATGTGTTTCTGAGAAAAATTGCAATAAAAGTTCAGAAACTTCAGCACAACAGTTTCCTTAGCAACCATGCATGCATTTCTTTGAAATTTGGCACAGTCATACAACATAACATAAAAAACTAACACACAAATTTTTAGTTTGAAACATAAAGTAGTTTATTGTCAACATTGTTTCAGAAAATACACGAAAATGTACGTTCACGGATAAATTGTCACAATGGCTTACTGATCAAAAACCTATTCATAATAATTTTAAAATCAGTGCTAATATGCACAGGTCCAAGAAACACAAAAATTACACTAAAATGTTTGTGTAGTAAAGTGTGGGGTGGGGGTGCACAGTGATTGTTAAACTATTTATACGCCACAATGGGAACTGATGATGCTATTAGATTCCAAAGTATTTTATTCAAAGAAACATACAAAACTATTTACAAGCAATGTTGATGCGGCCTCGACCTGAAAACAATCACATACAATATGTAGTTTCAGAGCCAGTCCAACTATTTGAAGTCATTTCATCATTACTGTTCATTTAATACAAAGATTTCTCAAACAAGCAATGCGAGATGTACAGCAGAGAGCTGAATATTCTCTCAAGTCTGCATATTCATCTTCGGCAAAATTAATGTAAACGAAATTCAACTTGTGGGTTGAGATCGGCTCCTTGGCCGCTGAAAGTGATCTCGATCTGTTGATTTACATCAATCTGACACAAGAAATCAGTAATACACTATAAATTTACAAGTTTACGGGAACATACCTTCATGTATGCTTGTTTTCCGTCGAAAAATCAGCAGTAGTGAGTCGAAATCACGATAGGCATGGAAGCGTGGCGCGTTGAAGGCAGAACCGCTAACACCTCGAGGCTCACTCTAAGCTGCGCTCCGATTGGCTGGTTCCTTCCCTCTCCCATATGGTCCATAGTTAAGCGAACCAATCAGATTGAAGGTTTTGAATGCATAGAGAGATATCAGTTCTTACAAAAAGGATCCAAAAAGCTGCGAAATGGTGAAAAAATTATTGAAATCGGTTGAGTAGTTTTTGAGATAAAAGCATTTTAAATTATGAATATTTAATGAAGTATTTATTTTGAAACCCCTCTTGCATAAATTAAGTATTTAAACGTATTTAGAGACAGATTTGGTAAATGAAACTCGCTGACATCGTAGATAAAGGATTACTGAACCAGAAACAACCAAAAACTCAAAATCGACAATCCACACCCCTTCTCCCTATTTTCAGTGCTAGCGCCGAATGGTTCCAGGGACAAAGCGTCTCATTCCGTGGTGGAGGGTCGCAAATGTTCTTTGAAAACATAACTCTGTGTTTACCACGATCAAAGCAGATTTCTTTGTGTCCTTGGTGTCTCTTGGTCGCTCGCGCCGTGATTGTTTTGCTGGTGGGATTCAAGGAGCGCCAGATCAGCTGTTCTGTCCTGTCCTTTGCTTGGAGACAGGCAGTTCCATCATGGAAAGGCTAAAAGCCGTTGCCCTTCAGCATGGAGCAGCTTCAAGACGGCGCAGTAAAGCATGGCATTGGCCTTCCCTGTCCAGCTCAGCTTGATGCATGGCGCCCAGCACGCGTCCAAGATGAATCCAGTAGCGGCTCAGTGTCGACTCATCTTCCATCTGTACGACATATTTCGTCTAAGCTTTGTACCGCTACTAAGACTTCTTGCCTTTTCTGATAGAATCGTTGCTTCAACACAGCCTCATGGTAGTTTGTGGTCGATGCAAGCCATATTAAACCGATACAGGTATTGATTTAGAGAGGCGTTTATTTAGAGAGATTTCTTTCCTTCCTTCCTTCGCTCATGCTTTCTATCTTTCCTTGATGCTTTCTTTCCTTCATGCTTTTTATCTTTCCTTCATTCCTTCATTTCTCTCCTCCTCCTCTCTCCTCCTCCCCCCCCCCTCCCCCCCCCCCTCCTCGTCCCCTACCCCTCCCCCCCCCTCCTCGTCGTCGTCCTCCTCCCTCCCCTTCTCAGCCTCCTCCTCCTCGTCCTCCTCCTCCTCCTCCTCCTCCTCCTCCTCCTCCTCCTCCTCCTCCTCCTCCTCCTCCTCCTCCTCCTCCTCCTCCTCGTTGTCCTCCTCCTCGTCGTCTTCCTACTCGTCCTCCTCCTCCTCCTCCTCCTCCTCCTCCTCCTCCTCCTCCTCCTCCTCCTCGTCCTCCTCCTCCTCGTCCTCCTCGTCCTCGGCGTCCTCCTCCTCTCCCTCTCCTCCTCCTCCTCCCTCCTCCCACCTCTTCCCTCCTTCCTCTCTCCTTCCTCCCTGCTTCTTCCCTCCTTTTTCCTCCCTCCTCCTTCCTCCCTCCTCTTCCCTTCTCCTCCCTCCTCGTCCCACCTCTTCTCTCCTCCTCTCCCCTCCTCTCTCCTCTTCCCTCCCCCTCCCTCCTGCTCCCCTCCCCCTCCCTCCTGCTCCCGCCCCCTCCCTCTTCCTCCCTCCCCCTTCCTCCTCCTCCCTTCCACTCCCTCCCTCCTCCTTCTCCTCCCTCTTCTTCCTCCCTCCTCCTCCCTCTCCTACCTCCTCCTCCACCTCCTCCTCCCTCCTTCTCCCGCCTCCTCCTCCCTCCCACCTCCTCTCTCTCACCTCCTCTCTCTCCTACCCCCTCCTCCCATATCTTCCTCCTCCTCCCACCTTCTCCTCCCTCCTCCTCCTCTTCCCTCCTCCCTCCTCCTCCTTGTCCAACCTCTTCCATCCTCCCCTCTCCTCCTCCCCTCTCCTCCTCCTCCTCCTCCTCCTCCTCCTCCTCCTCCTCCTCCTCCTCCTCCTCCTCCTCCTCCTCCTCCCTCCTCCTCCTCCCTCCTCCCTCCTCCCTCCTCCCTCTTCCCTCCTCCTCCCTCCTCCTCCATCCTTATCTCTCCTCTCCTCTCCTCCTTCCTCCTCTCTCCTCCCTCCTCCTTCTCTACGTCCTCCTCTCCTCCTCCTTCTCCTCCTCCTCCTCCTCCTCCTCCTCCTCCTCCTCCTCCTTCTCCTCCTCCTCCTCCTCCTCCTCCTCCTCCTCCTCCGCCGCCGCCGCCGCCGCCGCCGCCACCGCCTCCTCTTCCTTTTCCTCCTCGAAGCTTCTTTAAACAGGCTGTTCGACGCAAAGAATTTCCTTTGCTCTTTAGCCAGCAATGGCGGTATAATCTAACTGGGATTTCCTGCACTTCGAGTCCGTGACAGGCAATGTCTCCTCCTTGACCTAGTCAAGGCAAGTGACGGCTCAGCGTTTCTTTGTTGCCTGCCATCTGCAGCGTCGTTTAATCCCATGTTGTCGTTCGAGTCACTAGGAAAGGCTATCTCTGTATAAGGTTCTGAATGCTCCACGCCGAGGGTTTTCTGTGCGCATCCGATTGCACTGACTTTGTATGTCTTCGGTCGCTTTTAGCTGGTCCCCATTGACAACGGCAAACGTGTCCTTTGCAAAGGTCGCCCGGCAAGGTCATGCTAAAAGCGGTGTTTTTGCAAACCGCCGTGTATTTTAAGATGTACGTGGTGACTTCACTGCCGAATTCTCGCCCTTATTTTGAGTTGAATTTGTGGACTAAATGTAAAAGCGACGGCAGTGACATTCAAGGCGTGAATGCGTTCGGTGGCTAGAAGTGATGCTGCTTATGGCAACTCGGGTATTTCTGTGCGAGGTGAAATGTGCCATTTATAGTTTGGACGTCGGTTTTGGAGTTAATGCGGAAAAAAGTCACTGAATACCCGAGTGAAATCTGACTTTTCTTTGCGTTTGTGTTTTAATATTATAGTACCATTTGGGGCAGTTATTTCCAAAACTTTGTTTGCTTCTTATCCTCATACCATCTACTTCCTAATATTCTTTGTTGGTCTTGCTATTTACTCTATAGCAATCTCCAGATCCCGTTTCACCTTATTTCATCTCTATAATGACTCGCTCTCCTTTTTTCCATGAGAAAATGTTTGTCCCTGTCTACCCTTCCTACTTTTTTCACCTTGGCATTAGCTATCTCTTTGAAGGGGAGGGGAGTCTATGAGCTGGGATATGGTGGGGATGTAGAGAAAAGAAGAACCTATATGTTCCCCAGCGAATTTATAAATTGGAATGGGAGGGAAGGTGCTGACGGGATGAAGAAGAGAGGAAGGGTATATAGTGGTGGGGTGGCTGTAATGGAAGGTGGTGTTGGGGGGTATGATGGGGGGGGGGGGGGGGGGGGGCCGCGGAGGGACCGAGGATGTCCCGAAGAAGCGCTGGCCTAACATATCGCAAGGGGCTGCCTCTACTGGCAATTTGTATCGGGGCTAATCGCACGCCAGCCACTGGGCCCGCTTGTAAACAAAAGCTGGGTAGAGTGGGCTGTGTTCGAGAGCAGTATCCTCTTCTCGTGTCTTGGAGAAGGGAATTTTTGGCAGTTTATGTGGCAGCAGCCACCTGATGGCTCTCCCACCGTAATTGGCCATGCCGCCTGGCTGGCTGAGTAGGAGAAGCAGCAGGTCTGCTGTGAACTCTCCTGTCTGAAGGCAGACTCCATACGTCCTCAGACCAGTGCAGGGCTGCTTTTTTTAAACCATGGATGATTTTGGTGCTTGTGCATTTGCTGGTGGAGGGAGGGGAGAGAGAGAGAGAGAGAGAGAGAGAGAGAGAGAGAGAGAGAGAGAGAGAGAGAGAGAGAGAGAGAGAGAGAGAGAGAGAGAGAGAGATGGTTGATTTATGAGACCTCCTGTCTGTTTCAATGAAATTTACATTTGCACGCACGTAATGAATAACGAAACATTTCCAGGTGGGATATTTGGATATCATCGAGCAATGCCTACTGCAACATGTAGAATCTAGTAGTCATCGTTTAGACGAGTCATTTTGTTCAGGTGAATTCACTGCTTGTGATCTACATATATGGTTAAACGCGTGTTACAAATAGAGACTAATCGATCTAATTACATGATCCACTTCAGAACAAAATTCCCTTCTTCTTCTTCTTTTCCTTTCTGGAGTATCAAATGTTTGGATAAATAATGAATATGAACTTTGTTGGCTTGTCCGTCGGTCCATTGCAATTACATAACAAGACATAGAAGCTTAAATAATTGTCAATAAGACGCGGAGCAGAGAATCTAGCAATTACCTGTAAAGATCATTTCAAACTTCAAATATGTGCATGGGGTAGGGAGGGGAACTTGATTTTAATTCAGACCGACAACGACCTTAAAAGAAGTTATTGTATGTTACATTAAGAGTGACTGAATTTGAGAGAGAGAGAGAGAGAGAGAGAGAGAGAGAGAGAGAGAGAGAGAGGAAGGAGAGAGAGAGAGAGAGAGAGAGAGAGAGAGAGAGAGAGAGAGAGAGAGAGGAGAGAGAGAGGAGAGAGAGAGAGAGAGAGAGAGAGAGAGAGAGAGAGAGAGAGAGAAGGGGTCGGGTGGTGGTGGGGGGATGACGCGGGTAGCCACGCGTACAATGCAAGCGGTGGCGTCGAGTTGGTCCACACTTGGAGGCGCAGAAGACGTGACGACATACGTCCTAGAGAGGAAATGAACAGCTGCTGATTCATCTTCTGCTGGCTGGTTGGCGCGCTCTTCTTGTACCGGATTCCAAATCCCATTCCTGCCTATTTCCCACGGCGACGTGGAACGCGGTACAGGAGTGCAAGAAGCGCCGACCTGCCTGACCCATCTGGCAGTCGCCTCTACTTGCATGTGTCCTCTGTGCCCCTCGTGCCGCGTTACCAGCACCTGGCCTGCAGCCCGGGCGCCGGTTCACTCTGCATCTTTTCCCCTGTTTGGCGTTGTCATTTGTCCGACTCCCCTTGCTTGATTTATGTCTACTCCGGGCCCCCCTTGCACCTATTTTCTTCTTAAATCCGCCTCTTGGGGTTGTGTTGCTTATAACAGTCTAGTCGGCATCGCTGTCAACGACTACGCACATTCGCGTCATATGAAAATCGCTGTCCGCGTGTTGGGTTTCAGGCAGCGGTGGATGACTGTACGAGTGAGGATCGGTACGTTCACTGTGGAAACGTTGAAAGCGGATTTCCATGTAGTAGTGCCGCCTTTTGTCAGGCTTGAATGATTTATGGCTGCTTTTATTCTGTTCTCGTTCCTCACCTCTTGAAAAGTCCTATACATTCCCGCCTTTCCTCCTTGTCTTCTCCCGTCGTTCTACAACCCTACTTTTTTAGCAACCATGTAACTTCCCTGTACAGTCGTTTTCTTCCATTTGCCCTCTCTCAATCGACGTAATTTTTGTAGTGTCACATGCTGTTGTCCTCTTTCTCTCTTTCGTTTCCTTCTGTGTGTCCTTCCACTCAACTTCCCCCGTTCCTCTTCGTGGGTGACAAGGTACGCGTCTTCACCGGGTCTGCACCCATCAGCCGTCAGTGTGACGTGTCTCTCTCACCCCATGGTCCTGCTACCTCCATCACCACTTCTTCAACCCTACCCTCTTTCCTCTGTTCCTTCCCTAAACTAAACTTTCAGCCCCCTCACCTCCAGCTCAGTTATCTTGCCCCACCCCTACCACCCCACCCACACCCACACCCAACCCTCTTCGAATCGTGACCACGGCTCATGTCTCGCTAGCCTCCTCACCGAAGTCGCCCCTCTCCCATCAAATGCTTCCCCTCTTCACCCACCTCCCCACCCACCCTGTTCCCCACACTGGACCAACCTTTCTTGTGACCCCACCCTCTATCCCTTACTATTTTGTCTGAATAAAAAAAAACCTCACCATCCCGCCCGTCAACGCTTGGCAACCTTCAGTCATCGCCTCAGTCCCAGTCTAGCCCGACCTTCTCCCTGGACGCCCTGCCCGCCTGGCACCGCTTTCCTTGACCTCATTGCCGCCCTCTTCATCGTCCCCTACTTTTGTCCCACCCATCTCCCTGTCATCGCTGATTTGGCTGGAATGGCATTTTGATGGCAACCTCTTTCGTTGGCGTCGAGCACGTTTATATCGTTTTGAATCATGGTGGATTGTACGGTTCAGTGTTATCATAATCACTGGCTGCCTCCTGCCCCTGGTCTTGCTCCTCCTCCTCCTGCTCCTCCTCCTCCTGCTCCTCTTTCTCCTTCTCCAGCTGCTGCTCCTCCTCCAGCTGCTGCTGCTGCTCCTTCACCTCCTCCTGTTCCTTCCTCTCCTCCTCGTTCCTCTCCTCCTTCCCCCTCCCCTCCCCCCTCCCCCCCCCCCCCCCCCCCCCCCCTCCGTCTTTCTCCTCCTCCTCTTCTTCTAGGAGCCACTGTATTTTTTGCCAACAATTGCAGGACATAGAAGTGATTTTTCCGATGCGAGAACGACTGCACAACCGGCGGATGAGGATTGCCTGAAACGCGAGAAGGAAATGCTCCTCGTGCGGGGGGGAAAGCCAGAGAGGCGATTTATCTGCTCAGATATGAAGAGACGGGAAATCTATCGTGAAATGAAATTCTCATAGCTAACTGCGAGAGAACGTCACTGTTTCGAAGCCCGAGGTCATCTCATAAACACATGTGAGCACTGCATGTGGAGGAAACGGCTAATGGTGTAAAATTATCTTTCGAAATCGGAGACCACTTTCCTGAGCGCCCTGCGAAGTTGAAAGAAAACAAGTTTTGACGACTATGGGAGTGGTAGATTGTCTGTGCAGAGGAAACAGATAGCTTAATGAATTACCAGCCCAATTTGTTGTGAAAAGTTTTTAATGGGGAAGGAAGTTCTCTAGATCTCCGGAGAAAGTGCTAAAAGTCGGCTATAATCTTGACAGAATGAAAGACAAAAAAATAGGTCTCTACGATAGCAGAAAGCTCTGTCAGGAAAAGTTTTCTACAGAGAGGAGAGATGGTGAGCAGAACTCCGGGAAGGCAAAAAAAGCGTTGTGGGAAAGTGCCCTTGGAGAGGAGATAGTCTGCACCGGCTTTGGGTGCAAGGGCCGCAGTGCGGCACTCGTTAAGGCGTGTGCGTTTCAAACAGCGCCTTCCAGATGCCCCAATTACGATAGAGGTGCTTTCAAGGACGGAACCACCTCTGCCTCCAATCGCACGCCCTTCAGGAACAAAGGCTGCCTTACCCGCTCTCGCCTCCGCTTCCTGTATGGCGGGTCACCCGGCATACAGGTAGAGCTGGGATGCTGTTCCTGTCATGTGCTTTAAGGTCTTCACCTGGCATACAGGTAGAGCTGGGATGCTGTTCCTGTCATGTGCTTTAAGGTATTCACCTGGCATACAGGTAGAGGTGGGATGCTGTTCCTGTCATGTGCTTTAAGGTCTTCACCTGGCATACAGCTAGAGCTGGGATGCTGTTCCTGTCATGTGCTTTAAGGTCTTCACCTGGCATACAGGTAGAGCTGGGATGCTGTTCCTGTCATGTGCTTTAAGGTCTTCACCTGGCATACAGGTAGAGCTGCATGGGTGCTGTTCCTGGCATGTGCTTTATGGTCTTCACCTGGCATACAGGTAGAGCTGGGATGCTGTTCCTGTCATGTGCCTTAAGGTCTTCACCTGGCATACAGGTAGAGCTGCATGGGTGCTGTTCCTGTCATGTGCTTTATGGTCTTCACCTGGCATACAGGTAGAGCTGGGTGCTGTTCCTGTCATGTGCTTTAAGGTATTCACCTGGCATACAGGTAGAGCTGGGTTGCTGTTCCTGTCATGTGCTCTAAGGTATTCATGGAAGTCGAGAAGTACAGTTTTAGATGTGCATCCTCAGTCGGGATCCAGTTGCTTAAAAAAAAAATAGTATGTGTTGTTGTTTTTGTTGTTGTTGTTGGGGTGGATGCGCAACAGATCGGATGTGTGTGATTCTTTATGGACCGCCAGTTGTTTCCAAGTCTGTTTCACGGAAGATGCTTCTCTTGGTCGATGAAACACTTGCCTCTGTTTAGGACCTTTTACCTGCGCACGAAAAGAAAGAAAACTTAGCCATTCTCTCGGCCCCCTCGCCCCCCTTGCCCCCCTTCTTTCTTCCGGGTGATAGAAACCACACGTTGATTTTGTTGTTTTCTAAAACCATGTTTTCAGCATGGGGTGTTTGTGGGTATAAATCACAATGGCATCTTGTCATTTCAAGCATTACCTGTGCTCTCTGCCTTTTCGCCAAAAGCTGCTTTTGGAATTTATTCTGACACGTGTAGATACGGAAAGGGCGATGTACCAACAGACAAGCTTCCCGCTCTTCCCGCGCATCCCTCACCTCTGACCTTAAGTGACGTTTGCCCTACTGCCGTACCCAGACAACTGCAGTGACGTCATACCTTGTCATGCTGGGGACGTCTGTCCGTTCCCCACCCGTTATTTTTTGGTCTCCGTGTATTCGTCATATTCTCTCTCTCTCTCTCTCTCTCTCTCTCACACACACACACACACACACACACACACACACACACACACACACACACTCACACACTCACACACACACGCGCGTCTCGAGCCACACATGTATTGCCTCGTCTGTTATCGTCCACATGAGATGTAGTGGCGATGATTCTCACTCATTGCCCTGGCTGCAGCGCTCCATGCCTAATGCCGCTGTGCAGAATGCCAGATGGATTTCCCGCCACTCGCTTGAGAGGACGTCATCAGTTGCCTGACCCCAGAGTCGGGTCGCTGCTGACGTGACAGGGAGGAAAAAAATATCTACGTCGTAGGTGACGTCACAGGGCCCCGTTTGTTCTTTGCTTGACACCATGGTGTTTGTCCTCCATTTGGGGTTGGTGCCCTCTACGCGGGTTTTATCCGGTGCTGTCGACAGTTTTTCATTAATTTTTCCTGAGGTTGCAGTTCGAAAGCACAGCGCCGTTCCGAGGACATGAATATAAAACCCTTTGAACATCCATCTTATCTGTCCTGATTGTTGTATCAGTAGCTGCTGATGAAGAAACTTTTTCACGACATGCTCAACGTTTGTCATGTTGTTGTTGTTGTTAGTTTCCCCCTCTCCACGATCTCCCAGATGTCATCGTCTTTTTGGTTCACTGTGCAGCATGCTGAGTCGTGGTAATGCGGTCTAGTTTATCGCATGATGTCGTATCCTACTTTGCTGTCATCATGCATGCAGGTTCCCACTCATCCCCAACCCCCCAACCCCGACCCCCCAACCCCGACCCCCAACCCCAACCCCCCGACCCCCAAGACCCCGACCCCCCAACCCCAACCCCCCGACCCCCCAACCCCAATCCCCTGACGACGTGACGAGTTGTAGGCTGAGTCAGCGCGTTTTCGTCATAGCCGTTATCGCTGTTCTAGAATTTTCTCTCGTGACCACTGTTCCCCACCCCTAGTCGCCCTCTGTCTTCCCCCCCTTTCACAGCCACGCCTCGTTCACTACCAGTAATTATTGCACCACGGCCCGCCGCCAAAACGACGAAGGAGCTATCTTGATTTTTCTTTCTTTCTTTCTTTCTTTCTTTCTCTTCTGGTAGCTGGTTACAGGTGGTAAGCCCGTCGCTGCCAAGGAGGGTAGTGCAGTCCCAGCGTAGGCGTGTGTGCTGGACTGGCTCTGCAGTCCCATGGCGAGCCACATAGTGGAGGGCAATAGGAACGCGGGAATGACGTGCTTTTCGGATCTTAGAATGCAGCTCTTTTCTCTCACTCGAGCACGGAAAAGCCTGATCTGGCAGTTTGCCTCAAAGGTCGCCATGCTGTCTTGAAGAAAGCGCGCCATCCGAACCCGTCTTTGACACATGGATCCAGTTACTCGGGGGCAGTGTCGTGGTGCCAAAGGCGGTCTTTGATGTGTTCTTTGTAACGCTTGGTGGGGTATTGTTAGTATCTGTATCTTTGGCGGAGATCTCCACGTACCAACTTCATATTGTTTGTTATTGAATTGTATATTTCCTTTTTATTTTCTACTCTCATCTGCACCCTATTACATGATCTCTGGTCCAGATGTCCGGGCGCTCGCTTTACCGGCTACAATATCAACACTGGGTCCTGCACTACGGCCTCTGGGGATGCAAGACCCCAGACGAAAAGTTCAGTATTGGAAATACACATTTTGACTTTCACGGCTGTGAGAATTGCAAATGGGTGTAGTTACTGCATGCATCTGACGTGGGCAGAAAAAGTCAACCTTAGAGTACATTGCATGAGGACTACAAAGACATATTCAGCCCGATCAGCTTCGTCTGAAAGCGTAGCAGTTCCGGGTCATTCAGAGACAAACGCATTGACAGTATAAATGGACGGTACATGCAGATTCCCAATTTTTTTTTATTTTTTTTTTTTGGGGGGGGGGATACCCTTGAAGTGTTTCATCTCTGTAATCATCAAAGATCAGGAGCTTGAAGTGAGCCGAAGGCATGCAAGGTTAATAGAATACTATAGTTTGATCAGTCCCATGCAGGGTTAATTGAGTACTAGAGTTTTGTAAGTCCCGCTGAGCTATCGATTTAAGATGTCTGCCCTACATCTGAGGATTACCGAGGGACCAAGGCCACAACGCTAATGATTCCAATTTCCGTTTACTTTGTCTCCATCTTTTGTTTACTTCAGTCACGTGCTTCAACGTCTGCTTTCTCTTGAACCGTGCATAGTCTAACTCGTCTGTCATCATTAGCGCGAGCGTCTCGGTGTTGCACGTTTACATTCTCTCTCTCTCTCTCTCACTCTCTCTCTCTCTCTCTCTCTCTCTCTCTCTCTCTCTCTCTCTCTCTCCCCCCCCTTTCCCCCTCCCCTCTCTCTTTTCCTCCTTCTCCCTGATTCTTAGCCACAGAGAGCATGTTTCGTGACTGAAAGATTGAGGGTGGGAGGGGTGGAGAGGTGGGGTGTGATTGATTGATTAATGCAATCCAAGGGAATGAAATCGAAGAAGGCAATCCGTATTCTGTCCAGGCAAGGTACATCTCTGATGTGACTGCAGATGAGCAAAAGGACTGAGGGGTTCCAAGGGGAGATTGAAACCTCTCTTCCGGAGTCCTTGACCCAGACTGCCAAGTCGGATTGGCGGGCAGGCACGCTCGCCCTTCCTGGCACCTGCTTTCCAGAGATGTTGGTTTGCAGTGGCGCTGCCGACAAATCCTCTGGATAAGATGCAGCACAACCTCGTGGAACGCGTGCATAAAAAGATTGGATTAGCGTCGGTGCACCAAGGAAAGCTTTTGCTGGAATGAAACGCACCTTCGCTTCTGCGTCTTGGCTTTGCTTGCAGTGAGAACCCAACACTGTTCAGCGTCAGACACCTTTTTAGTGTAATAGGAGGATAAAAATACAGAGCGGCAATGTTTGGATGGTCGAATGTTGTTTGTTGAATGTTGAAACGTGCGAATCTCGATCTCTTCTCCGCAGCGCAGCTAAGGTGTTTGTGAGAGAGAAGCTGATGTAGGGCGAAGAGGCTTCATGACCGTAATTTTTCATTGATGACATTTGAAAGCTGCTGTGCGTGTCTCTCTCTTCATTGGCAGTCACGTTGTTTCAGCAGGAAACCCTTGTAGAAACACAATGCTTGAATAACTTTTTCTTTGTTAAATGTTGTAAACGTGTACCATCTCTATTCATTGACACAACGTTGTTAATCAACAGAAAGCTTTGATCACACGACGCTTGAAAAACTGTTTTTGGTACTCAAATGATAAAACGAGTAGGGTCTCTCTTTTCGTGTACTGTGATGTTGTTTCAAAGAAGGAACTGTTGTAGAACGATGATGGTAGAATAATATTTTATTTGTTAAATCTTGAAAGGGTCTCTCTTTGCGTTTCCTTTCTGTGTTAATGGAAAGCCTCTGCGGAAGGATGATGGATCGTATTTAATGTTGAATCGTGCAGGGTTTTATTTTCACATCTATACAACAACGTAGCAGTCTTCGATGAAATGGTTGTGCGATTTTGTCCGCTTCCACGCCTTGTCTTCAGAAAACAAACCCGTTTCCCTCTTCCGACCATACAGAAGTCGCAAAGGAGCGAAATCTGCGGCGCAGTAGCAGTCGCCAGCCCCGAAATAGGGAGAGGGCGTTGTTGGGTAGGGGGAAAGGGGTGGAGGGGTGGGAAGTTCCCGGGGCCTCCAAGACCTTGACCTGACGAGTTCTCTCTCTCTCTCTTTTCACTGCTGCACGAGCAGGTCTTGCTTCCTGGCCAGTGCTGGTTCCTGCAGACTGGTCGCGGCCCCCTCTGGTCGATGCCTTGATTGAGGAAGGGCTGACAGCCATCTATTGACTCTGGTAGGGAGGGAAATGAAAGGGAGGTTCTGCAGGAGGATTTAGAGGTGGTGGAAGTAGTGACTGGGGGAGGAAAGGAGGAGGGAGGGAGGGAGAGAGAGAGAGAGAGAGAGAGAGAGAGAGAGAGAGAGAGAGAGAGAGAGAGAGAGAGAGAGAGTGCTGGTGTTAAGGCGGTAATTGTTGATGCAGGAGTGTGGTAGTGGTAGTAGAGTCGAGAGGATGAGTTAGGGTATTGCGGTAGGTGTAGGGGTGATTGTGGGGAGGTGTAGCGGGAATGATAGAAATGAAGAGGGGAGGGATGGTGGTTGTAGTTGTAGATGAGTGCAAAGGCGGTAGGTGAGAAGAAAGGTAGAAGCAGTGAAAGGGAGGTGTCGGGCGCTACTACACACAGGAGTGCAAGGAGTTATAGTGGAGGGTGGATGTGGTACAAGGAAAGGGAGAGGTGACGGAGGAAGGAGACAGGTGGTCGTAGGGGAAGAAAAGGATGCTGGCAATGTAAGGGAGGGGATGGCCAGAAGATGAAGGAATTGATGGCATTGGAAGTGGAGGGAAATGTTTTGTTTGCTAAGGGGATTTATGGGATAGCTGCAGACGATGGAGGAGAGGGATGGTTGTAGTAGGTGCGGGGTAGAAGTGGAGGGGTGGTTGTTGTGGAAGTAGTGGAGGGGTGAAGTGAAGGGAGGAGTTGTGGTACTAGTCGGAGGGGAAGAGGCGTGGTTGTAGAGGAGATATGGGTAGAAATGGAGAGGTACGGTAGTGGAAGGGGAGAGGGGTATGACTGGAGGGTGTGGTAGTGGAAGTGGAGAGAAGTATAAGTGAAGGTTGTTGTAGAGGACGGGTAGTGGTACTGGTGTAAGGAGGAGAGGAGTGGCTGTATAGGGGAAAGCGGTAGAAGTGGAGGAGTGTGGTTACGGAGGGGTGGTTGTAGTGGGGGAAGAGGTAGAATGGAGAGGGAGGAGGGGTAGAACTGGAGGGGTGGTGGGAGAGGAGGGAGGGAAGGAGCTGTTGTACCATCCAAGGAGGGGACGGTAGAGGTAGTGCCAATCGAAGAGAAGAAGAATGATGATGTAGCGGCGGATTCGATGGGAATTTTTCTCCCCAAATGCTGGCTCAGTCACCAGCGCAAGCTGTCCAGTGGTGAGTGACGGATGTTTCCATCCTGCAAAGCAAATGAAGATAATGGATTGATTCCCTTTCACCCCCAAGCCCTCCACAGCGGCGCTCCTCCCTATTTCTTCTGGCTTGATCCTCTCAAGTGCCGGCAAGCGAAGCGGCCGGTTTTTCCCCTGGCTCCGCGTTCATCCTGCACTTCCACTTTGAGTTATTTTACTCCTTCTTTCCTTCCTTGTTTTTAGGAGCTGATGGCCCTTGGTTAAAATTGACTGAAGCTTTTCTGCTGTGCATAACTGTGTCAAGTGCGAGCCACGTTTTGTGCAGAAGAGGAAAAGGCACCCTGACACTTTGCCCCCACCCCCACCCCCCACTGTTGCATGTAAATGTGAATGCAGTGTTAAATCTCTCGACCAAAAGAAGCTGGGAGCAAATACCCTTGATGCGAAACGAATAGTGAATGTGAGAGGAAGAGCGTGGGAGTGAGGGGAATAATATCACTTGAAAACATTATTGTAATGCATTCACCGCGTTAGGAAATACATGTAGGTACGGTTTTTGTTTTCTCATGATGGGGATGGCGTGCCATCGGTGAGACTCGATGCAGTGTCAGACCAAGAGACTGAAAGGCGAAACATGAGCTAACAGTTTGCTCTTTAGCTGTCGAGGACAACAGAGACGTTGTTCACTGTACACGGCGCTGAGATCATTATGATCAACGTCCTGTCAGAATAGAACTTGTAGATCCTGGTCCCAGCTGTGTCGTTTAGTCGCTGTCTCGAATTATGGATCACTATCATCCAATCACAAGAGGGAGTTTCACTTTTGTCACTTGAATAACTTCTCGTATAATGTGCCTGTTCGCGGCGCACGCGTCTGTAACATACTCGCCACCTTGAACAAATAGGAAGAAGGCCAACGGAGAGTTACATACCAAACTGGAGAAAAAAAAGTGTGTGTGGGCGGGACAGGTTGTACCTGCTCTCAGAAGCATTGTGTTGTCTTGAAACCTGGAGAGAGAGAGAGAGAGAGAGAGAGAGAGAGAGAGAGAGAGGGGGGGAACCTGACACTATGTGCCCTATTATTCCTCGTGCTGCACGACGTTCCATCATTGGCTGCCTGAGGTGGGAGTACTACCCCCACCCAGTCTGGTCACTGCCACCACGTCTGTGTCTGGTGCGCCCCGTGGGGTGGGGGGTGGGGGTGGGGGGGAGAATAGACCCACCGCGTCTTCCTACGCGATTCGTAAGAGGCGAGTAACTAAGGAACTCGATATTTGACTTGCTTCACTTTTACCAACTGTAGTAATTTTCGAGGTCAAAGGTCTTATATTGGCTTCAAAGGCCTTTAGGCCGTAAAGCGTCATTTATCATCGTCGTCGTCGTCGTCGTCACCACCAGTACCAGCACCATCATTATCATCGTCTTCGTCATCACCACCGTCTTCGTAATCATCGTTGTCATCAGTCTCTTGTGTGGGACTTACACTTGATGCGATCAGTCATGCCGTGTCAAGGTGGACGACAAGAAGCTAATCGAGGTTGTCTGTAGTGATTGATACACTCGTTGAAAGGGCGCTTTTTCGCTCTCGGCATTTGGGTTTTCTGTGTGGGTTGTGCGGCACCGAATTTTGTTGCGCGTTGTGGTTGAATGCTTTATTTCAAAAATTGTTTCCTTAAAGTGTTGAGTTTTTTTTCTCAGAATTGAATGAACGATGACTCGGGGCTTGTTTATTATAGAACTCGTAAAAAGCACAATATACATTGTATGTACAGAATAAATTCACTGAGGCTTGTGATCTAGATCTGTTTGACAACTACTGCAGTTTTGCTGTAGAAATAGGTGCATTTTTTAACGCTGAAATATTCGTAACGGACCCATTCACCCAACCGTCACACACACGGCATCGTGTAGCCATGTAAAGTTCACCTCAATGTGCACTGGAGTGTTATTCGAGCGGGCTGGCTTTCCTCTCCAGAGTGTGTACTTCAGCAAGAGCAGTTACTTCATGCAGTGTTGAGGGACTCGCGCGTCGTGTGAACGGTCGCGTTGCGGTTGCTCCACTTACGTGTGTGTGTGTGGTGTCACTTGTGCAGAACGGGTAGAGGGACGCCTACCCCCTTTGAGGACATCCCAGCGCTCATCTTCCTTCCATTTCGCTAAAAAGTTGTCGGGTGGCGCACCCAGAGCGTGCCTCTGTTTGCCTTTCCCTGTGGACAGGCAGTATGAAAAAGACGCGTACGTGACTAGAATACTCTGTGCTGGAAAGCAGTTTTCCTGACCGGCCTTCTCTTCCAGTCTAATTGTTGGAAGAGAGAGGGGTCGGGTGTGGAGTATGGGGACCACTTGCTTTAAAAGACGACGTGTTTATTATAATGCAAAGGAGCACCATGACCTTGCCAGCAGTACGCGCTTGCTCTCCAAATCGAAATTAATTTCATCCGCTGGAGGCTGTCGGTTGTCAACTAGCACACCGAACTGCCGATCTATGATGTCGTAATTCATGGCGCTACGTCCGCAGTGCACCGCGCGCGCAATGGAGACCCCGCTTTCTGTTGTAACGCGATGCCTGTTGTTTTGTGGAGTCTTTGTTTCTCGTGGAAAGGCCTGACTGCTTTGACGCAGGCTCACTCCCGTCTGTAGGTCACAGGGACAGATACTTGACTCAAGGAGTACTCCTTGGCTTGGCTCTTCTGGTTCCAACTCCTAGAAGCCTGTCACATTCCGTGTCCTGTAACTTCTTGTGCTGTGTCTTGTGGAGATTTTGCGTCATTGAACGCGTGCAGCACGCTAGTAAACAGACTTGCTTTGTCTCGTCTCTTTGTGTTGGGTTTTGTTGCGGTTGTTTTTGTTTTTCCTAGGAAGCCAATAGGTGTTCTTAGAGCAACAGTTTGGTGTGTGTGTGTGTGTGTGTGTGTGTGTGTGTGTGCGCGCGCGCGCTCTCGCTCACGGTGCATGTTTTGCTGAAAGGTTTTGTATCTTTCGATTGTTCTGAGAGTGAACTCGCATCCTGATGCAGACTCGACTACAGTGGACTGTCCGCTGAGAAATGAACCACCAACCCCAACCACCACTACCACCAATGCCACCACCACCACCCACCACCAGCATCACCACCACCCCCATCTGCTGAGGAAATTGGCGCTTGGGAAATACCCAGCGTGCTGCACAAGTGTAGGGAAGCAAAATTGCACCCGAAGTAGGCAGTGTTGTGTCACAGTCCTCCCGAACGCCGCTGTGCTGTGGCAGTGCCCGATCGGGAACTCTGCCACTGGGGCTTTCCTCTGACTGCCGCGTCAGTCACGAGCTGTCACTTCCAGACTGTCTGAGAGAGCAACTGCTTTCAGCTCGTGGTAATGATTTACGTTCCCGTCCCGATTGCTGACAGTTTGGGGGTTTTTTTGGTGTTGTTTTTTTGTGGTTTGGTTGTTTGTTGTTGTTTTTCAAATAACCTGCCAATTTTACTGCTGCCGTGACGGCCTCACTTCCAGTGCGAGATCCTCTTGGTGTGGTTTGTGTGCCGGTCCCCCTGTGGGTTGGGGGTTACAAGAATTGACCCACCGCGTCTCCCTACGCGATTCGTAAGAGGCGAATAAATAGGGACATCGTGACTTCATTTGCATTTATTCTATTCTAGTGATTTTCGTGCTTAATGGCCTTACATAGCCTGCATAGGCTGATAGGCCGTAAAACACCACCTATCCATCCATCCATTTGTGTGCACGGATGGAGAGAACGAGTTTATCTGGTATAGATTATTTCACGGTGAGTATCTGAGGCAGCTTTTTAGAATCGCAAAGCTGATCATTGCATTGTCTGGGCATTGGCTTTCTAGGAAACAGTCTTGCCTTTTTTCCCCTTTTCTTCATTTTCTTTTTCTCCGTAAAACAAAACCGGAGATGACGGGACCTCACGCAAAGAAAAAAAAGTGTATTGTATTTCTAGTGAAATGCATTAGTCCTGACATGTCCTGCTTTTAAATGTAGACTGGTTGGATGGTGTTGAAGTTTACTGTTCTAGATACGACGGAAGTCTTTTGACTAAGGTTTATCAAAGACACTTGGTACAGCACATTTAAAATTTAAAAAAGCACGTGTTTTCACCCGTGTAAGAAGCACACGAGAGTCTGCTCCGAAGATGACGGAAGTCTTTTGACTGAATGCTGTCAAAGGCATTTGGTACAACTCAATTTGTTGACAAAGTACGTGCCTTCATCTGTGTGAAAAGTGAGAGTGTCGTTTTGCATTAGGTGCTTGAGGATCATCAGCTTGGTGTCTCGTCATTAGCGGTCTACAAGGTGTGGCTGTAAGTATACCAAGGTGGAGATGGCCCAGTGAGAGACGCTTCGCCACTGGAGTGAACCAATTATGCACTGCTCCAAATTGCCGGCCTCAAGACTTTCTATCCCGCCTTCCTTTTGCACGGTCGTGACTCTAAGCGGATCGTCATACTCGTTTTCTGATAGAAGAAGGCTTATGGGAAAAGAAAGAAGAACGAAAAACACCAGCAGCATTCATGACATTCCTTGTGAGTGCGATGGGGTCACGCCACGAATACCGATCTTGTTCTGCTTCTGGCCAGTTCTGGAAGGTTCCAGAAGCAGTGGAAGAAGAAATGCCCTTTATAGATCTGGGGATTTGCTCCAGCAGCGCTTCACTTGGGACTTGGGATGGCTTTGGGAGGCTGACTGTCCCGTGGCAGTGGCAGTGCCTATGGAAGACGGTCGATAGAGGGCTGGCCGTGTGGGCGTTGCAATGAGAGCTGACTGCAAGAGCCGGTGCCAGGCCGGCACTTGAGAGTGGTAGACTGGAGATTGGCAGCGGTAGATAATGGTGCCTCGGGTGTGCGTGGGTGTTTGTGCGGAGAGGGAAGTAAAGGAAAGAAACTCTGCAGACACGCACATGCGCACAGTTGATATTTTGGATTATTTTGTCGTAGATTGATACTTTACACGTATGAATGCAACAACACACACGGAGAGAGCGTGCGCCACCCAGTATTACGGGTATACACTGAGATTTAATTAGGCACACACTTCACTACCAGCAACACTTTGGTGTACACTATCAGGCATATGCATGCAGAGGAATGTATATAGACGCGCGCGCGCGCGCGCGTGTGTGTGTGTGTGTGTGTGAGTGTGTGTGTGTACACGAGCCCATTCATGTTATATGGATGCGCAATAACCGCCTTGAAGTACCATAGTACGCAAATGCATGCCGCTTTACAGAAGCTCGGATTATCTGAGGGATATAATAAATTTAGCGCACGCGAGCGCGCACACATACACACGTACTAACATATACACACACGTGCACACTCGCTCTACTCTGTAATGCATGCACTGGTCAGTGCAAAGAACTGTTTCATCTACAGGAAAGGAGTGGCGGTCAAAGGGAAATGGGTTCCTTGCTGGCTGCGAGGCTTCCTCAATACATTCTCAATATGGACAGTCAGTCGTAGATCAGAAGAGGTGGTGGATTGTTTGCCTGGCACGGGGGGGGGGGGGGGGGGGGGGGGGGTGGGGGTCGATGCTAGGAGGAATCCTGGACACAGCTGGTGCGTGGAATCGGTTAAGCCGGCGCTGCCGGACGCTGCCCAAACCGAGAGACGGACGGGTGTGAGGGAGAGAGAGGGTGTGGGGGAGAGAGGGGGTGTGGGGGAGGGGGAAGATTCTGCCCAAGCTTCGATATCTTTGATTCCACGCCGGAATCTGTGAGGCCTCAAGAGTAAACGACACCGAAAGTGCCAAGCTGGCAGAGGTGCTTGAGGTGGGGAGACGGTTATGGAGGAACCTCAGACGTGCAGTCAATGGACAACGTCTTGAAAGTGCCCCACGCCGCTCCCAGAGACTGCCCAGGCTGGCGAGAAAAAGCACCACAGCGGGAGCCATGATATCTCGGAGTCTGCGAATTGGACAGAGGCGATTTAGTCCACACCCAGAGGCGATATCGGGGTAGTACGGATGCTAGTAGAGGGACGGATCTAAGGGGCTGGGGTGGGTTGGGGGGTTGCTGGTGTGAAGGAGGCATAAGAGCCGAGGGTGAGAATGGCTTTGAGGGCGGGGGAAGGGGGAGCGTGTGCTGTATTTGGAAAGGCCTGTGGTGTGAGATGTAAGCTCCCAGCATCGATCCGCTGCCAGCGCGTGTTCACCCATCGCCCGATTGAATTCCTGTCTGGGTACGGAGGCTGGGCCCGCCTGGGATGTGGTCCGCTTCCCTGGGGCCTGGTGCTGACAGGAAATCGAAGGGTTGAGGGCTCAATTCCTGCTCTGCTTCATTCCTTGCGACTGTAATATATTTTGAATAATGGTTGTCCCTTCTTTTTTTTCTTTTTTCTTTTTTTGGGGGGTGTTTTTATTTATTTAGGAAAAGCATATATCATTTAAGTGTGTGTGCATGTGTGTGTGCATGTGTGTGTCCGTGTTCATGCACTCGTGTGTAGGCGTGCATTTCGTATAAGAATGTGCTTGCATGCGTGTATGTTCGCGCATGTGAATGTCTTTTTGATTGCAGTTTTTGTGTGTGCTCGTGTACACAGCGAGCGCAGTGTATTCCAAGTCTTAGTCTCTGTGAAAACCCGTTGTATATCTATGCCCTTTTCGTGTTGATACACTGCTCTAAAAACTGCTTGGATGCGATGCTAGATATATATGCCTTGCGCTCTAGATATTTAGTAACGCTGTCCCAAGGTCAACCGAAACAAATCTGCTGCCGGGGCCTTCACGGTGAAGCAGGGCAGTAGGTGTGTGTGGGCATTGATGTGGAAAGGCCATTGTCATGGCGGACTTCCTGTCTGGCCAGTGGCTACTGCGACTTCCCCTTACACCGTGGAGGTTGGACGGCCTTGGTTGTAAGTCTATTTCACTCGCACACTATTGAAATGAGGTATCATCATCATGGAGATTAGCTCCAGGGCCGATTCCTTGCCATGATTGATTCGAGAGAGATTTCTTGAAAGGGAGGTAGAGAGAACTTTATGTGGGCGTTTTTCATGAAGCGCTTTGCCAACGTCGCCCATTAATGGCGTAATTAACCTTGACCGCTCTTGTTGTGGCTGTTGTTAATGTGCTTCCTCTTCCTCAACGCCGTCTGTCCCGACTCGTCCATGGCTGTTTTTCCGTTCGCCTTCCCCTTCCAACTTTCTCGCTTTTAGTCTTTGTCTTCCCTTCTAGTCTGCTGTTTCCCTTTACTTCTCATATCCCTTGCCTTTGCGCGTCCGCTCATCTTCACGTCTCTGTTCTTTTTTTATAGTGGTTTTCTAAAGTACGCCTAAAATAAAGCGCTTCACTTCATGCCTTTGCGGGATTTTACATTAAATATTAATGTACGGAAAGAAGTGGAATCTTGTATTTCCTTTAACTAGGATGACGCAGTCGAGTTGGGCGTTCATTCGGATTGTTGCGGGTTCATTCCCCGCTTCAGTTCCGAAAGTTTTTCTGTCTATATCTGGCATTATTTGGGATCGGCATTAGGGACTTTGAATAGTTGTATTGCGGGAAGAACCAAGGTGTATTTTCATTAACACAGATTATGATTGTATTGCACGTGATTCTGACTGAAACTTGTTATGTTCCGCTGAAAGCAGTACGCGCACAAAATGTTGTCGCTTCTAGCAAGCTAAAAATGTAATCTAATGAAAATGAATGTCCCTGCTTCGTCAACGTTCTGTTACTTAAGAAATTCCGCATATTTCCCTCTGGAAGTAATACCTTTTCGACTGTAATCTTGAAAAGTGGGGGATTTTATGGTGCGTTTTGGTCGGAGCTGAAGAAAAAAGACCTCAGATGTGGCTCTCTCACACCGAACGCCCCAATCACTAAAACCCGGGCGATACCTCAATGTCTACCCACCCTAGTTACACGGAGTTTCACAGTGGTTCTTATCGTGGTAAAGGCTGGAGAAAAAGGATGGGGGTGGGTGTTGTATGATACTCGCTCGAGCCTGGGCAGTTCCATCCTTGCTTATCAAGGTGGTGGTGGGGCGGAGAGAAGGAAACTTTTTCCCGGTTCTCTTTCCCAGCCCGTCACTGCACTGGATTGCTCTCTCCCTAGTTGACGGATGGCGAAAGTTCATGCAGCAACTGAGAGGAGAGAAGCGACTGTAGAAAGAAATCGTGATTTTATTTGCCTTTCCGGGTGATTATGTGAGGGTATCTCTTCTGCTGGGAAGACTGCGGTTAGATGAAGGCAGGTGGGACGGGGAATGAAAAGGTGTGTGTGTGTGTGTGTGTGTGTGTGTGTGTGTGTGTGAGAGAGAGAGAGAGAGAGAGAGAGAGAGAGAGAGAGAGAGAGAGAGAGAGAGAGAGAGAGAGAGAGAGAGAGAGGGGGGGGGGGGGGGGGTTGGGAGCAGGCAGCCAGACACTTTTTTATGTTATATTTTATCATCAATTTCTTTTCCAGAGTAACAGGCGAGTATCTAGGGACATCGTGACTTGATTTACACTTACTCTAAATTATTCTAAGTTTCGTGCTTAATGGCCTTACATAGCCTACAAAGGCCGTAAAATTTCATCCATCCATTCATCTTTTCCAGAGATGCTGCCTGAAATAGACAATAGAGAAGAACGTAGGCTTGTGTGCTTGTTGATTGCTATGGAGAGATGAAAAGAAAGTTCAAACACTTTCCATACAGGGTGACTGTGTGGCTGGCAAGAAGCACGAAGGAGCACTAGAGCGGCTTCAGTGGAGGGCGAGTATTTTACGACGAGGCGAAGCGTCCATGCAGCTGTTGTTCCTTACTTAGCCTCTGTGGACTTGATCTGTGGCGGACCTGTAGTGGTTCGTACCCAAGCACCTGAAGAGGAAGAGAAGCAAAGATCGGACATGTGTTGTGCTATGGCTGGATGGGATGGGAGGGAGGGATGAGGCTTTTTGGCAAGCAGCCTTTGCCAACATGCAGGCTGTTAGCCACTGACTATTCAAGTTATTGACGTTACTTGGAGTATGAACAAGTCAAGCATTCATTTCTCTAGTAATTATTCTTCTACGAAGCGCTTGGAAAGTAGCGGTGGATCTACCCTAATCCCCAAGGCGCAGGGGAAGGTTTGCGAAATCGGTAAGGCAGCATGAAAGACTGCGATGCGTTGCTTACAGATGAACTGTGAGAACGTCCCTTCGTGTGTAGAGGCACAGTGGCTTTCTCTGGTGCTATCTGAAGACTGTTGCTACGGTGTGCGTGTGTGTGTGCGCGCGCGCGCGTTTGTGTGTGGGTGTATGTCCATCTCTGATGATAGAGTGCAAGTGTGCCTTATCTATATCTACTTAGGCTCGATTCCATTATCAACTTTTGAGGCCTTAAAATCCTTCATGTCTGGATGGCCCCGAAGCCCTGTCCTTTCTCCCTTTTTTTCCTTCTTTCCTTCCTTGCTTCTGATGACAGATTTAATGGGGAGGCAGGTAGACGACTATGATGAGATAGATCTGCCCAGTTGCTTGTTCACCGTGAACGGGCGAGCAAAACATGACGAGACTGTCGTAAAGTTTTCCTTGGGGGCATTCCGCCATCAAACGCTGTAAGCAAGCTGCAGGTTGTGGTCGCCGTCCCAGCTGAAAGATACCAGAATGTTCGTCCTATTTTGAGTCCACAAATAGCGACTGACGTGCATCACAGGCCCTCAGACAGGGATAACACACTGACCGGGGCACCGCCCACCGCCTTCTCACTCCCTTCCTTCCCCCGTGCTTGAACTAGTGATTATATCTTCTTCTTTTTTTACATTAGACCATTTATTCAGAATAGCACCGAAACGCGTACAATCAAGAGTCTGAGCAGCAGTCGAAAGGCGAAAAAATCTTAGCTCTGTCTGTTTGTATTACTTCGGGGACCTTTGGACCCTCCCACTCGGCGGGTGGTTAGAAACCCCAGCTGTTGATATCTCAGAGAGAGAGAGAGAGAGAGAGAGAGAGAGAGAGAGAGAGAGAGAGAGAGAGAGAGAGAGAGAGAGAGAGAGTATGAGTCAGACAGACAGACATTGACTCTCTATTGCTTAGGCTAACCGCCTGTCACAAAAAAATAGTAATACTTTTATCTTATGGTGTTGCGTGATGAACATTTGACTGTCGTTAAGGCAGTCGTCTAGTGGTTTCTAATATTCAGAGAGTAGTATATCTATTGCTACGTCTCTCGTCTTATTTGGGCCTGATCCGTCCATTAGGATTTTAGTACATCCCGATGATGTATAGCTTCTTCAGTGTCGATGGAGGTATTTCTTTTCCAGCCCATCATACAGGAAGCAGTGTAATAGTGTTCTTCGTTTTCATTTGATTTGAAAAATGGACATATTGTACCTAGGTTCAAGAGGTTCACATACCGACCGCGGAACTGCGTCCTTGTTTTCCAACAAACTGTTTGAGGCAGAGAAGATGACGAAGATGCACTGAGTCTATTCGACACGATAGATACAGACTAAGATACAGAGAGACGAGATTAAGCAAGATGACCCTATAATAGTAGATTACCGACACAGGATATATACAAAGAACAATGATACACGTACAGAT
>JAWQFJ010002114.1:44497-46299 GCA_034096865.1 Theodoxus fluviatilis | reverse complement strand
TAGCAAAATGTCTCCATATAAGTACAAAATCAGAAAACTGCTTGTTTATGTTAACCATAATAGTATACTGTTATCAGTATGATGGCCTTTGCTAGCACAGGCTGGAAATCTGTGGTGCATCTCCTTCTGATATAGTACTCCTTGGTGCAGGGTAAAAGTCATATACGTCTGTAGATATCGGGGCAGCAGGTAAGTGTTACGATCCGGATTGTCCGAGATCTAAACGGGTGAAATCACAACTCGGCACCAGTAAATAATTTTGGAAGAGTTGTATTATAGACAAGAGAATGACCTTATACAACCATCAACCCACGGCAAACACAGCCGATGCCCTCAGAATTGCAGACAGCAATTCTCTCCGGTCCAACCAACATCACAGTACATCACTACATGGCGAACCCAGCCGTAGAAACTCAGAACTGCAGACAGCAATTCACTACACGGCGAACCCAGCCGTAGAAACTCAGAACTGCAGACAGCAATTCACTACACGGCGAACCCAGCCGTAGAAACTCAGAACTGCAGACAGCAATTCACTACACGGCGAACCCAGCCGTAGAAACTCAGAACTGCAGACAGCAATTCACTACACGGCGAACCCAGCCGTAAAAACTCAGAGAATTACACACACAGCAATTTCTCCCTACATGTCCGTTAAACACCACAGGGCATGAATGTACAATGTCCCAGTCTACTCACATGTCCGTAGCACCACTCCCCGGCATCACTCCATCGCCCCACTCCCCGACATCACAACTCCGCCACACAGAGCCCAAACTCACAAGCTCGTCCCGTTCCCCAACAGCACAGTTCCGGAGTTCCCAATTACGTCACTCCATTCGTGCGTCACGAGAAATAACAAATTTAACTAACGCAATGATACAAATCAATTTGAGCACGCGCATTGCACTCAGCGCCTTGACAGGGGCGCTCATGACAGTAAGTGACATCTGATAGCTTGAAACGAATGAAAGATACGCTTTGATTAATACAACGCGCATGTGGGTCAGGTGCTGAGGTTTCCAATGGTTTGATATAGAGTCATTGCACGAGGTAATATGAGAAAACATCCACGAAGACTAGCTACGTTAAGACTTGCCAGCCCCAAAAGGCATTTGCTTAGCCGTCATACAGAGACAAATGAAGATAATGCGCAGAATTAATGTGACAACATCCTCACAGAAGTCGTGAATGCATGCATCAGCGCTGAACAACGGCAACCATTAGAGTGAGAATTGATAGTTACTGAAGGACTAGCCACGCGCTAGTCTCCCGACACGAAAGTTTGCTCTCTAACAAAGCAAATTAAACGTACATTAGTGGGCCATACGAAAACGTACACATGCAATCACCATCATGACCGCCACCACAGGTCTTTGACTTTAGATCTGTGGCATTGCATTGAGCAGAGGTGGTTTCTGGAAGTTTAGCCAGGCACAACTTTGCACGTTCGAATGCACGTTTGTTAAGTGTTTCCGACAACTCAAAACAAAGGAATGGACGTTGCATCCTTGAACTGACGTGACGTAGGCACGTCTAAGAACAAATAGACAAATAATCAACAGACACACAAGCAAGCAAACAAAAACAACAACAGGAACCCGGTACGGCAACCAGGGTATGTCACGTTTGGTTTGAAAGGGAGTGTTGCACTCGCTCTCTTTGCAACATCCTGTTGTACAGGGGTTCTCCTAGCTTGCGCCGGGATGTCGAAGTTCACAAACGCTGGTGGTCGTTTTTGATAAACTTTATTCACGCACTGATCGCTCCAGCGCGGTTAAAATCAGTAAACAGTAATCGTG
>JAWQFJ010002114.1:31997-36997 GCA_034096865.1 Theodoxus fluviatilis | reverse complement strand
TAAACGTAGTACAAAATCTTTTGGTGAGCGTAGTTTTAGTTTCAATGCCCCCTCTGTCTGGAACTCGCTGCCGGCTGGCCTGCGTGACGCACCCACTTTACCTATTTTTAAGTCGCAACTGAAGACTCACATGTTTCGACTGGCTTTTGTTTTATTGTAGGTTTTTCTTCTCATGATCATGTATGTTGTTGTATCCATTCTCAGGTCTGTAAGTTGTATTATGTTTTGTATTATGTTAGTAAGCTTGTTGATGAGTGTCTGCGTGTGAATGTGGTTAAGTCAGCGCATTGAGTTGTACAGAAGTGCGCTATACAAATGCTACTCATTATTATTATTATTATGACTTGCCCAGCGTTCCGTTGCACTCTGCTTCAACTCTGCTACGATGTAGCAGCCTCAAGAGTTTTGATTCGTTGGTTTTATTTAATAACTTTCAAAGCCCATTATCATTAAAAGTATAGGGTTTTGGAGGCCCTCTTTGAATACACGAATCCCCATAAGCATTTAACACCTAAATGTATCCCTCTGGATCGAAGAAACGACTTAATAAAAGCATTAGGGTCGAAAATCATTCATACACAATCTTTAGTGACATTTCAGCCAGTGGCAGAGGTCAACTTCCTGTCAAGGTCGCGCAGCAGCTGGAGCATCTCAGAAGGCGCCGCTCTAAATGCTTCACATTAGAGTGCGCCACTTGCTGTGCCTAGCAACGATGAAACTACAGAACCCGTAGCCGCATTTGATTGGCTCATACTAAACACAACTAATTGGAAGTCACTCCACGGACTTGCACGGTAAACATGCATCCAACCATGGAGTTTACACATCATGAAAGTGGCAAACTTGCCGATTGCTTTCAAATTTCGAAGAAATAAATGTTTTCGTGCTCTCATCACCGTGGCAGAGTGGATTGTATGTCTTGGTTTGATATCTGTAGTAATCGTCGGCATTTATACCCATGCGTGCAACGACGTAGCAGTCGACACACATTTTGGGATTCCCTTGACCTTCCTCTATGACTGATGATGGTTCTCTCCCTTTTGTTATGAATTGATTTTCGACCCTAATGCTTTTATGAAGTTGTATATTCGATCAAGAGGGATATAATTGAATGTGAAATCATTTTGGGGATTCATGTATCCAAAGAGGGCCTTCAAAACCCTCTAATTTTAATGGTAACGTGCTTTTAAATTAATTAAAGAAACCGACCAACCGAAACTCCTGAGCCTGCTACATCGTAGCAGAGATGAAGCAGAGTGCAACGGAACGCAGGGTTAGCAGGCGGTAACCATCATGCAATGCGCAGTCTGTCGGTCAGGCAGACATCTCCATCACTGCCGGCCTACTTGTGGATGGCACGGCGTAGAATACAGAGATCAAAGGTCAAAATACTCGTATAACTACGTTATATGTTTCCCAAGATGAGCTCTGTTTGAGAACGGCATCAAGAAAAGTTTGATGAAAGATGGGATGTACGATGAGTCAAAAGAGCGAAAATACTAACAATAGAATTTTAATATTAAAGCGTAATTTTATATATCGGACAATAATTTGACTGGAGCGAAAAATGATCTTGAAGATTTCTTCAAATGTGGCATAAAGGTTGAAATCGAGCACACTTTTAACAGACAAGAATTTGCCCCATTCATCTGCGTCTCCAGATTCCCTGAGGGGTGAGGGTATGACTAGAGCCACCATATTTCCACACGGAATAACGATAAGAAGGTGAGAAGGAAGAGGTGAAGAACAATAAGCGAAGACGAAGGATGGAGGTATGAGCAAATGTTGTGAGAGCTGGTGCGTCTACTAAACTGACATTGACCTTATTGTTAGGCCTATGTCCATTGCCAGACATGTTCAAACATACAATTAATCGTTACACGAGATTTCCTGTATTTAATCGGAAATTTCCTGTATACGTATATACACTGGAACTCTTTATTGCGCCTAGATGCGTAAGTTTCTGCTTCCTTATCTTAAAAGCACGATATACGTACATCGCTACTGCTTTTACTGTCCTTACCTCACACAATATGTGTATTAATCATCTCCTTAGTTCTCTTTTCTAAATTGCACGCCACATTGGGAGGTAGGTGAAAGGCGAGGTTTAAAAAACGTCCTACGACAGTCTGACCTGCACACACAAAATGTGCCTACGTGCCATGAAATCTGTGTTTTGCTACTGACGACATTCCATGGTCACTTTTGCCCAGAGGTTACTCCTCTTTCCTACTCCCCACTCCCACCCCCCTCGTTCTCAACACCGCCAACCCCAGCCCCCCTTTCCTTCCTTGACGTTTTTCACATAGCCACTCGCCCCAGTCCTCACGCAAGAGCCTCATTAAATGTGATCGATTTGGTTGGTAATCGAACGAGGATGACCACGGGGCTTTTCCATACGGACTTCGTGAGTTGCCAGACGCTGGTCATCAGTCACCAATAAAAAAGCCAGCATTCCGAGGAGCCATATAAACCCAGGCGGGTCCCTTGCTTCTCCATCCGCTCTCGTCGGTCCAGCTCCTTGTGCGTCCCTCCTTGACAAGCTGCCTGCTTGACCACCAGCCATCATGATGAAGGTTCTCATTCCCCTTGCCTGCCTTCTCGTGGCCACCAACGCCATTTTCGCCGGCGCAGGTCTCATGGCCTACCCTTTGATGTGGAACCCCATGCTCAACCTCATGTACAACCCCTACCTGTTTTTTCCCCATACCCTTCCCTTACCATTATTACCCTTACCCCTGCCTCAGCAGCAATCAGGGTCTGTCCCTGTGCTTGTATGCAACTGGAGGGTTGGCGACCGCTTGCAAGAAACGGCACCTCAAAAAATCAATAATAAGTCTCATTTCAGATGAAAATTAAATTGCTACATTTAATGTAAAAGGCCTGGGGGACTTTAGAAAGAGAAGGAAGGTGTTTACTTGGATCAGAGACAACAACTATGAAATAATCTTACTTCAGAAAGTACACGTGACAAAGGAAAAACTCCCCTGGGTGCAGGAATGGGGCTATAAAGCTATGTTCTCAGGATATAGTTCTTCATCAGCTGGGATAGGAGTTCTGTTCCAACCAAAATTCCCACTAAAGATAGTGGAGTATAACGAAGTCATGGTGGGAAGAGTACAAAAAATAAAAACCGCTGGCGCTGAACCTCCAGGTTTTGGCATTAAAAAAACACAATACAGTCTGTAGGACCTTCAGTAAACCTGGAGGGCTAACAGGATGTCTGTAGTGCCACTGTAGCTTTTGAAGTAAGTCACACACGGCTTTGTGTACAGGATCACAGGAGTATATCCAAAGCTTGACATCAAGTCTTGAACAGATGGAAGTCTTCTGCTTTTGCATCTGCTTCCCCCACCCCATTCCTTACCCTACCCATCGCCACCCCCGACCCCCTCAGCACGCACGCGCGCGCACACACTCACACACACACACACACACACACACACACACACACACACACACACACACACACACACTCACTCACACAAAACGGGAAAAACGCATTTCGCCCCCCCTCTTTTTCCCCAATTACCACCGTCTTCCATTCCAGATCTCATATCTGTCACCGCTTCTTATGACGGCTGCATCATTCAGTTGTATGTACTTTTTTCTCTCTCTGTGTGGTGGTGGTTTTTTCTCTTTACTTTATTATGGCTGCTATGTGAACTGCGCAGTGTGCAAAAGATTTATTTCGAGCCACTTGTATCAATGTGAATTTGTGAATATTAACACTGTCATGAATTTCGATTCCACGACACTCGTTTTCTCTTTTTCACCGCACAACTATGCCAGACTATTGCCGTGTTTACAGTATGTGTTCTGCCTTTGTTCTCAACATATATACGGGATGAGAATACAGAGAGTGTCACCGAGCACATCATACAAGCTCGTCGCACCAATAATCTGGGTCAGATAATTTATTTGCAGAACGGCATGGACGCTATCGTCATCTTGCATACATGTCATAGTGCTGTAGTGGTGAAAAACTGAAAATACAGCAAACAAAAAGGGGAACTAAATACTTGCTTTCAACGTATTTCCATATTTAAAAATAATTTGAAATTAATAAGCAGTTTGCATTTATTTGACACAATCTCCGCTGGTAGCGTGAAAATTACCGAAAGTGCTATCCACTACTGACTACGCCACCCAAGTACATTAAACTCAAAGAGCGGGAAACAGCGCAAAGCATATGGCGGAGACAAATCGAAATGAACTAACAGTGTGCACTCAAAATCACTAACTTAGGCACCAACACGACAAGACTAGTGCAACATTGAAAAGATGTTCTCTGCTTTATAATACAAGCAATCATAAACTGACCTTATGTGGACTGAGCAGGTCGTTGGAAACTAAGAACAAAAAGATTTAGCCCTGCGAACCTGGAGGGCAATGAGTAGTATTTATTCATACCCCTGTCTATCACAGTCTGAGAAATCTTCTCACTGTCTGGCAAAAATGAGACACAAATGCTGTTTGGAATACAATGCAACCAGTTAGTCTGCGTTCATTCGGAAGCCATTTTGGCGCCTGCAACTGTAACCACGCGAGATACAGCGAGAAAAGGGGCGTGGCTGTGGAGTGGGTCGCCATTCCATCAATTGACTACTTGCATCGTAAAAAATCCTTCTTTATCCTTTCACCAATGTTCTCGAAATTCATTATCCTCAAAACTCTACTCGCAAATGACGTCACGTTGTTGATGACGTCACACATTTCGCAATTTCGCCATTCCATGAATGGAGTATTTGGGGAGGCCATGTCGAGTGTACGACCTTCAAAAACCACTTTCTCTTGATACATTAAATCGGACCTAACCTCCAATAAGTGTGCAAAATGTCAAGGAAATCCATCCAGTAGTTTTTGAGAAATCAGCCGTGGAGTCGGGACAGACACACACACACACACACACACACACACACACACACACACACACACACACACACACACACACAGAGATAAAGTCTGTAGGACCTCCAGTAAACCTGGAGGGATAAAAA
>JAWQFJ010002114.1:27500-30000 GCA_034096865.1 Theodoxus fluviatilis | reverse complement strand
AGGGGTTAAAGTTAACCATTTCGTACATTATGATGGTATTGAAGAGCTACATCATTAACTCAATGCGCCTGTGCGGTATTTTCTGTCCAACACCGAGCTCTTCGTTTTTGGAAAGTTGTCCAACTAAGTTGAAACTCGCCAATTCCACCTCCAACCCACATAAAAGCCATTGACACATATACTCTTTTTGATGAAGTCTGGATTTTAACGGATTGAACTTTTACTACCTGCCATCATTGCATGCTTATAATCCTCCAAAGAAAAGTCTTATGCTGTACATCACACTTTAAAACAAATATAAATGCCTCTATGGTGGTACCTATGCCTCATTTGTCCAAAATGTTTGTTGGACTCATTTCGTGTGGAAGGGTCGCATTTATGCTCAAAGGATACATAAGACGCCCCCTTTGTATTTGTTTTTTGTCGGGATCACACGTAAATATGACTGCAGTGTGACTGACTAATCTGTGAATTGAGTAGAAAGTGAATGAAAACATCAATAAAAGATTCTATACATCCAAGCATTAATATGCACGCACACACACACACACTCACACACACACACACACACACACACACACACACACACACACACACACACACACACACACACACACACACACACACACACATTTCGACTATGGAATAATAATAATAATAATAATGAATAGCATTTGTATAGCGCACTTCTGTACAACTCAATGCGCTGACATAACCACATTCACACGCAGACATTCATCAACAAGCTTACCAACATAATACAAAACATAATACAACTTACACACCTGAGAATGGATACAACAACATACATGATCATGAGAAGAAAAATCTAACAAAAGCCAGTCGAAACATGTGAGTCTTCAGTTGCGACTTAAAAATAGGTAAAGTGGGTGCGTCACGCAGGCCAACTGGCAGCGAGTTCCAGACAGAGGGGGCATTGAAACTAAAACTACGCTCACCAAAAGATTTTGTACTACGTTTAGGAATTTTGAGAAGCTTTTCATTTGCTGAACGGAGAGAACGGGATGGTTGATATGTGCAAAGGGATGCCGAAAGATTCACAGGAAGAGTACCATCAAAATGACGGTAGGCCAAAACAGCAATTTTTGGAAACAACATCGCGGTGAAAAAAGTCTGCAAATGAAATAGTTCCAGATGTCCACGTAGAAAGGAAGTCTTCAGCAGTGCTGGCATTGTTAGATCTTCATCGCCTTGGTTCGATCTTTGTAGTTCAGATTCACAAGAGGTTTTCAACTGTTTTGGAATGTCCACTTTTTCATTCAACTATATCTTGGTCCACCGTGAAGTTTCCCCGTTTTGTCTGGCTGACTGTCGTCCATTAATAGGTTTGGCGCACAGAGGTTTCATTCACCATTTGCAGAATTAGCTCTCTGGCGCCATATGCCATTTTCTGAAGATGTTTTTCTTCCTACAGGACTGTTCTAGATTTCTGCTTGTTTCGCGTCTTGATATACAATCTTTTTGTTCCGCGTCATGAGGTAAACGCTTACTGTAAATAGGAAAATCATTCCAGATTGTATATTTTTTCCATTTTAGTGTTGAGATTCGCTCCCAGCTTTTATTTAAACGAGAATGGTATTTTAAAGTAAATATCTGTCAATGTAGAAAATTTTGAATCAGAACCAACTTGCATGCAAAGTCGGAAAATCTTTGCACTCAAAAGGGGAGAAACATTGAAGTCGTAACACCTAGACACGGCTACACGTGTATCACAAGCTTATACATTTCAAAACTTTAAAAAAAACCACAGCGCTAGTGGCAGCAAATATATTCCGTGCACATGGTGTGCAACTGTGACGATAAACAGTGCACTGGCTATGGCAACAATACAATGTACATGGTTTTCTTTACTGACAATTGATCTATGTCGACTACCGCAATGCAGATAGAAGCAACGTTACTGAAGCAGCGAATACGTGTACACATGTACGCCTTTGTTAAAGCAGATACATTACGGTAATATTTTTCTCGTTTCTTACCAGTTGCTTTCCCGATCTTTGCTAAAACCATACTTTTTCAGCTGATGTCTCACCTTCGATTGATAAATTATATCCTCCTCCTCACTTGCTCCTCCTCCTCCTTCTGCTTCTCCCCTTTTCCTCCTGCTGCTGTTGCTCTTCCTGCTGCTGCTGCTCCTCCTCTACTTCTTCCTCTACTCCTCATGCTTCTGCTCCTTCTCCTGCTGCTGCTGCTGCTGCTGCTGCTCCTCCTCCTCCTCCTCCTCTTCTTCTTCATCCCCTGCTCCTCATGATTCTGCTCCTTCTCCTGCTCTACCTTCTGCTCCAGTTGCTCCTCCCGTCTCCCAGTTCCAACTCCTGTTCTTGATCTCTTCGCTCCTCCTCCTGCTTCTGCTCCTTCTCCCTCTACTTACTTTTCTTCCTCCATCTCTTTATTTTTCTTCATGTCTTCTCATCAACACCGGCCCCTTTCCTCTTCCTACTGTTTTTCTTTTCGTCTCCTTCTTCCCTGTTATTCTTCT
>JAWQFJ010002114.1:2500-25000 GCA_034096865.1 Theodoxus fluviatilis | reverse complement strand
TCTATATCGCAGTGCTCATCAACATTGCTTTCTTTACTAAACATATCTACTCCTTTCTCCTCTACATTATTAGCTGTCAATGAAAAGGGACTGGGCTAGGGCAATTACGGAATTCCTGGAATACATGTGTTTTAATTTAGTGTGGTTGAGTGGAGGATGCGCGAATAAGAAAGATTTTTTTTTCCTGTAAGCACTGCGGCAGAGGCTGCAAGACTGTTTTAGACAAAAATGGAATTAACAGATATGTTCAAGCGAACGGTTTGCACTTTACAGAACATATATAGATTGTTTTTAATTTGAGGGATATCTGATTTATGTAAATATTAAGAAGTGTATAGACTCATTTATAAGATTAACGTGAGAGATAAACAAGTTGCGCTTAAGTTGAGTTAGAATCATGAACTGCTGGAAGAAGGGAGAGTGTGAATGAACCTATAGATCTGATGGTCTCCCAGGGAGTGCTGAAATTATCTGAAAAGGCAGTAGAAAAATTCTTTGGTACATTTGAAAGGCAGGCAGAAAGCTTGAAATGGCCAAAGGAGAGATGGCCTGTCATTCTATGTGGTGTGATCACAGGAAAGGCTCAGATAGTCTACAATACACTGGCTTCAGAGGAAGTAGCATATTATGCTACACTGAAAGCAGAGATACTCAATTGGTATGATCTGACCCCAGATGCATACAGGAAGGAGTATATGGAATGTAGGAAGCAGGACAGAGAGAGCAACAAAGGGATCGCTGCAAATCTAAAGGGAGCATACGACAGATGGATGAGATCAAACGGTGTAGGGAACAAGTGGAGACAGGGCTAGCTAAGTGGGAGGTGGTGGAGAGATTCAAGAGGTCCGTACCCACCAATCAGGATATATATTTGGGGAAAAAGAAGTTGTTGATGTGTTTGAGGCAGCATCTTTGGCAGACAACTATGAACTCATTCATGAGCAGAGTCAAGGACAAAAAAGTGGGGAAATAGCAGCAAGCCTTCTAGGATGGATCCGAGAAGACGGATCAAAAGCCGGTAGAGAAAGGACAGCAGGGCTAAAGAGGGAATATTCAGAAACCCATAACGTGTTTCAATTCTCAAAAGACAGGGTACATAGCGAAGAACTGTTGGTCCAAGGTAACATTAACAGAGGTCAAGGGTAGAGTAGCCCTATTGAGGACTATGGAGAAGGCAATGCAGGAAGCAAATCTATGCGAAGGGCCAATGAATCAGACATCGAATGTTACAAGGGACGCCTTGAAGAGTTCAGATGTCAGGGATCGATCAGATCACTCTTCTGAGAAAGTGATCTGAGGAAGTTATGAACCCCTCATGTCAGTACGTGAAGTAAAGGTAGGCCAGAGGATAGCACCCATAACAGTACTACGAGATACTGGAGCTTCGTTGACCATTTTGAGATCTGGAGCTATACCAGACAGAGAGCAGTCTTTTGCAGGGAAGAGAGTGTTGATATCCGGAATAGGGGAAGCGGTGCAGTCGATTCCACTGCACAAAGTCGAGTTGAGCACTCGAGAATACACGGGTCTAGCCTGTGTGGGACTATGTCCAGAACTACCAGTTCCTGATGTGGATATCTTGGTAGGCAATGATTTGGCTGGTGGAGAAGTGGCTATTGGCAGTGTCCAGAGTGAAGCTGTCTAGACATTCATCAGTGAGATGTCGAACTCAGTTGGAGTTGAACACCACTCGACCGAAGAGATGCGGTCTGATGGCGAGATGGTTGTGGGCTGTACCAAGGGCGGTACTGGCAAGGCATCCTCGAAAGAGATGTCAGACTCAACTGTAGTGGAATGCCCTTCCACGGAAGCTAGGGATCATTTGAGCAGTAGGGAAACGGGTTGAATGTCAACCACGATGTCGGTGGAAACGACATCAGACCCTGTGATGGTTGATTTCCCAACTGAAGAGTCAGAAGAGGGAGAAAACGCCTGCTCCATTGGAGTGCTGGCTTGGTCTGCTCGAAAGAAGCTGAAAGTTATTGCCAAAAAGACAACTTTTTCCCTGTTCGAAGATTCAGTCCCAGCAGACTCCTAAACAACCAGTTATCGACTGAAAAGTTTCATCGTTTGTGTTATTGCGGAATGCTCTAGAAAGTGTGTAAAACCGCAAGTTTATGGCCTTTTCTCTTGTCTCGAGGGATAGCCGAGAGAGAGAGAGAGAGAGAGAGAGAGAGAGAGGGAGAGAGAGAGGAAGAGAGAGAGTGAATGTCCTTTCCTTAGTGGATATCACTTTCAAGGAGATATTTCATCAATGGAAGTGGAAAACGGATTGCACTTGCCTACGAGAATTTGTGAGTACTTTTGGTTCAACTTTTATTTCGGGATAATAGGAAAGCCCACCGCCCTTCAGTCACAAATAGTAGGCTGACATGATTGTTTAAGTTTGTCCCTATTGCATTGAATTTGAATATGCTACTATTTAGTTCTCATTAAAATCATCTTTGATAAAGATTGTGTTATGCTATGTGAATGTGGGATGTAAGAGAGAGAGAACGAATTAATTTTTACCCCTTCCACTAGTAAAACCCCTAGACACAAAAGCCGAAAGAATAATTGAGTGAATTGTGAGTGTGGAGGGAGGTGATACCCTCCATCCTTCTAGCCTTTGCATTACACTCAAACGCACCAAACCCCTCCATTCCTGTACCCGCTACACTACACTCAAACACACCAAACCCCTCCATTCCTGTACCCGCTACACTACACTCAAACACACCAAACCCCTCCATTCCTGTACCCGCTACACTACATTCAAACACACCAAACCCCTCCATTCCTGTACCCGCTACACTACACTCAAACACACCAAACCCCTCCATTCCTGTACCCGCTACACTACACTCAAACACACCAAACCCCTCCATTCCTGTACCCGCCACACTACACTCAAACACACCAAACCCCTTCATTCCTGTACCCGCTACACTACATTCAAACACACCAAACCCCTCCATTCCTGTACCCGCTACACTACATTCAAACACACCAAACCCCTCCATTCATGTACCCGCTACACTACATTCAAACACACCAAACCCCTCCATTCCTGTACCCGCTACATTACATTCAAACACACCAAACCCCTCCATTCCTGTACCCGCTACATTACATTCAAACACACCAAACCCCTCCATTCCTGTACCCGCTACACTACATTCAAACACACTTAACTTTACCATCCCATTACCATTTTCACTACACCCAAACGCACCAAACATCTCCATTTCTGTACCCTATGCACCACACTCAAACACACCAAAGCCCTCCATTCCTGTACCCGCTACACTACACTACAACACGGAAGAACATCACCAAACCTCTACCCTGTCCACTACACTCAAACACACCAAACCCCTCCATTGCTGTAACCTCTACATTACACTCAAAAACACAAAATTCTTTCATTTTTCTACCCTCCACACTACACTCAAACACTCCAAAACCCTCCATTATTGTACTCTCTACACTACATTCAGACATATCAAACCCCTCCATATCTCTACCCTCTACACTACACTCAAACACACCAAACACCTCCATTTATGTACCCTCTACAGTACACTCAAACACACCAAACCTTCTATTCCTCTACCCTCTATACTACACTCAAACACACCAATCCTCTTCATACCTCTATCCTCTGCACTACACTCAAACACACCAAACTCATTCCTTCCTCTACCCTCTACACTACACTCAAACTCACAAAATCCTTACATTTTCTACCCACTACACTACATTCAAACACACCAAAACCCTCCATTCCTCTACCCTCTACAATACATTCAAACACACAAAATCCCTCCATTTCTCTACCCTGTATACGACGCTAGGAATTGTCTTATTAGCCACTTGTGCATGCACTTACCTGCTGTGAGCCCCCAACCCCAGGATGACTGACTGGCCTTCTTCGTAACCAACGGACAAGAGAAGAATACTACACTCAACCACACCAAACCATCTATTCCTCTACCTCTGCACTGCACTCAAACACACACAACTCCTCCATTCCTCTACCCTCTGCATTACACTCAAACATTCCAAACTCCTCCATTCCTGGACCCTCTACACTGCACTCAAACACACCAAACCCCTCCATTCCTCTACCCTCTACACTACACTCAAACACACCAGACCCCTCCACTCCGGGACCCTCTACACTACACTCAAACATTCCAAACTCCTCCATTCCTGTACCCTCTACACTACACTCAAACACAAACACAACAAACCCCTACATTCCTTTACAATCTAGGCAGAGGTACTGAGGGACAGGCAGTACAATGCACTAACTTATTTGCTGTTGTTACAATTTCTTTTTAAGAGATGCGGCTGTCTGCAGCATCATTGCCAAATTTGAAGTTTCTGTCCCCTCTGGAGGAACCCGTCCGCAATGGAAACGGCATTCTGGGCGAGAAGCCGGCAGAGAGAAGAGGCGAGTCTTAGATCCACAGCAGAATATTCTTTTGTGTGATCGTCTGGTGGTTGTGAACGCAATCATGCAAACAAACGCATGAACATGCACACACAAAGGGGCAAGCACGTGGATTCCTTGGCTTCCTATATACGCACCCAGCCCTACCGCATCAATCTCCACCCATTTGAAATTCTACAATGCTTTTATAGTGCAATCTTTTCTCCCGTTAATGGTCCCCAAAGAACACTTTCTAATCCCCTGTTCAGCGGGCATTTCGTATTTCAGCTGTCTGGGGACGATACAACCAGATGGCGAATGAACGTCTCATACTTTTTTTTTAAAATCTCAAATCACCAGCTCAGTTTTCATAGGAGCTCGTTTAACTCCTGTGTGAAGAGAGGAAGTTTAAGAGACTGCTGTTGCTCAAGGATGCAGCTGTGGGATCTGCGCAGCTTGGAACGCCAAACCCATGAGCCGCAAGCGACGGCACGTCAAAAGCTGTATCCACTTGACCACAGAGCCCTTCACTCCAGTGAAGCACGTCCACCAATGCTTGCTGGACCAGACAACTCCATTCCTCTACCCTCCAAGTTACATATCAAACACAACCACTCGATCCACTCCTTACCACATGCTATACACTGTGCTCTCATATACATCGCACGAAACTGCAGCAGCGGTCAGCAAACCAAAATATCCTTCATTACACCATATTTACATTGAGCTCGTACTCACAGTGACACGTACCACCGGTCCACACCACACTACTCTTCACAACGCCAATCCTCACACTACAACACCACACCATACTACTTTTCACAACGCCAATCCTCACACTACAACACCACACCATACTACTTTTCACAACGCCAATCCTCACACTACAACACCACACTACTCTTCAAAACGCCAATCCTCACACTACAACACCACACTACTCTTTACAAAGCCAATCCTCACAGTACAACACCACACCACACTACTCTTCACAACGCCAATCTTCACACTACAACACCACGCCACACTACTCTTCGCAAGGATAATCCTCACACTACAACACCGCGCCACACTACTCTTCGCAAGGATAATCCTCACACTACAACACCACGCCACACCACTCTTCATAACGCCAATCTTCACACTACAACAACACACCAAACTACTCTTCACAATGGCAAACCTCACACTACAACACCACACCACACTACTCTTCACAACGCCAATCCTCACACTACAACACCACACCACACTACTCTTCACAACGCCAATCCTCACACTACAACACCACACCACACTACTCTTCACAACGCCAATCCTCACACTACAACACCACACCACACTACTCTTCACAACGCCAATCCTCACACTACAACACCACACCACACTACTCTTCACAACGCCAATCCTCACACTACAACACCACACCACACTACTCTTCACAACGCCAATCCTCACACTACAACACCACACCACACTACTCTTCACAACGCCAATCCTCACACTACAACACCACACCACACTACTCTTCACAACGCCAATCCTCACACTACAACACCACACCACACTACTCTTCACAACGCCAATCCTCACACTACAACACCACACCACACTACTCTTCACAACGCCAATCATCACACTACAACACCACACCACACTACTCTTCACAACGCCAATCCTCACACTACAACACCACACCACACTACTCTTCACAACGCCAATCCTCACACTACAACACCACACCACACTACTCTTCACAACGCCAATCCTAACACTACAACACCACACCACACTACTCTTCACAACGCCAATCCTCACACTACAACACCACACCACACTACTCTTCACAACGCCTATCCTCACCCTACAACGCCGCACCATACTTCTCTTCACAACGCCAATCCTTACACTACAACACTGCACCACACTACTCTTCAAAACGCCAATCTTCACACTACAACACCACACCACACTACTCTTCAAAACGCCAATCCTCACACTACAATACCACGCCACACTACTCTTCACAACGCCAATCCTCACACTACAACACCACACCATACTTTTCTTCACAACGCCAATCCTCACACTACAACACTGCACCATACTTCTCTTCACAACGCCATTCCTCACGCTACAACACCACACCACACTACTCTTCACAACGCCAATCCTAACACTACACCACCACACTACTCTTCAAAACGTCAATCCTCGCATTACAACACCACACCATACTTCTCTTCACAACGCCAATCCTAACACTACAACACCACACCCCACTACTATTCAAAACGTCAATCCTCACACTACAACACTACACCATACTTCTCTTCACAACGCCAATCATCACACTACAACACCGCACCATAGGCCTACCGCTGTTCACAACGTCAATCCTCACACTACAACACCACACCATACTTCTCTTCACAACGCCAATCCTAACACTACAACACCACACCCCACTACTATTCAAAACGTCAATCCTCACACTACAACACTACACCATACTTCTCTTCACAACGCCAATCATCACACTACAACACCGCACCATAGGCCTACCGCTGTTCACAACGTCAATCCTCACACTACAACACCACACCATACTTCTCTTCACAACGCCAATCCTAACACTACAACACCACACCACACTACTTTTCACAACGCCAATCCTCACACAACAACACCACACCATAGTGCTACACTGCACGCTATACAAATCCGTCCCACAATGCACAACATGACACTGCTCCCCCTCACACTGCACCCATCGTCACTTCGACTCGCTGTACCTGAGCACAGCATATTCCACCACACTACACTGCGTTAAAACACACTACAGTACATCACAAATATTTCCATCACTCGACACTACACCTACCCACACTAAAACTTGCTACACCGCAACTCAGCTAGCACATTTCACCACAACCCAGCACACAACTACCTTGCACTACAGCGAGATACAATACAGCACAGCTCACCAAAGCATTCATAAAACGCTGCAAGCACAGAACAGTGACATCATCCACGTTACAACACCGGTTTTCTGTTGATGGCCCTATGGTGCTGGCGATTACATGAGATTCAGCGTGCACATTGACAGGGCCAGGCCAGGTGCCATGCTGGAGGATGAGGAACTCTGTATTCTTGCACATGCGCACATCATCATTAAATCAAAAGACGCAACTCCTATTCGAAAATATACTAAGAGCCAAGTCGCAACACACAACACAAGCTATAATTTCATAGCACAAAACAACCATCACACCACGTCTAATACTCTCTACACTGTACTCAAAGGCACCATACCCATATATCCTTCCACCTTATACACTACATTTAAAAAAACTCCAATCCTCTACCATCTACACTACCATCAAACACACCAAACCGCTTCATTCCTCTACCTTCTACACAACAGAAAGATAGACAGAAAGACAGACATATGGCAGGACGGACAGGCAGAGAGACAGAGAGACGGACGAACGGGACAGGACAGGACATGACAGGACCGGACCACCACAACGACCACCACGACGACCACCACGACGACCACCACGACGACCACCACAACACCACCACAAAGACCATAACAACACCACCACAAAGACCACCACAAAGACCACCACTACACCCCACCAAGACCACCACAACACCGCCACTAAGACCACCACCACAACACCACCAAAAAGACCACCACTACACCGCCACTAAGACCACCACCACAACACCACCACAAAGACCACCACAACACCGCCACTAAGACCACCACCACAACACCACCACAAAGACCACCATAACACATAACCGCCACTAAGACCACCACCACAACACCACCACAAAGACAACCACAACACCGTCACTAAGACCACCACCACAACACCACCACAAAGACCACCACCACACCCCACCAAGACCACCACCACACCCCACCAAGACCACCACAACACCACCACAAAGACCACCACCACAACACCACCACAAAGACCACCACCACACCCCACCAAGACCACCACAACACCACCACAAAGACCACCACCACAACACCACCACAAAGACCACCACCACACCCCACCAAGACCACCACTACACCCCACCAAGACCACCACAACACCCCACCAAGACCACCACAACACCACCACAAAGACCACCACAACACCGTCACTAAGACCACCACCACAACACCACCACAAAGACCACCACCACACCCCACCAAGACCACCACCACACCCCACCAAGACCACCACAACACCACCACAAAGACCACCACCACAACACCACCACAAAGACCACCACCACACCCCACCAAGACCACCACAACACCACCACAAAGACCACCACCACAACACCACCACAAAGACCACCACCACACCCCACCAAGACCACCACTACACCCCACCAAGACCACCACAACACCCCACCAAGACCACCACAACACCACCACAAAGACCACCACCACAACACCACCACAAAGACCACCACCACACCCCACCAAGACCACCACTACACCCCACCAAGACCACCACTACACCCCACCAAGACCACCATAACACCACCACAAAGACCACCACAACACCACCACAAAGACCACCACCACAACACCACCACAAAGACCACCACAACACCACCACTAAGACCACCAATACACCACCACTAAGACCACCACAACACCACCACAAAGACCACCACCACAACATCACCACAAAGACCACCACAACACCGCCACTAAGACCACCACCACAACACCACCACAAAGACCACCACAACACCGCCACTAAGACCACCACAACACCACCACAAAGACCACCACCACAACACCACCACAAAGACCACCACAACACCACCACAAAGACCACCACAATACCACCACAAAGACCACCACAACACCACCACAAAGACCACCACAACACCACCACAAAGACCACCACAACACCACCACAAAGACCACCACCACAACACCACCACAAAGACCACCACAACACCGCCACTAAGACCACCACCACAACACCGTCACTAAGACCACCACCACAACACCACCACAAAGACCACCACCACAACACCACCACAAAGACCACCACAACACCGCCACTAAGACCACCACCACAACACCGTCACCAAGACCACCACCACACCCCACCAAGACCACCACAACACCACCACAAAGACCACCACCACAAGACACCACAAAGACCACCACCACAACACCGCCACTACGACCACCACCACAACACCACCACAAAGACCACCACAACACCACCACAAAGACCACCACCACAACACCACCACAAAGACCACCACAACACCACCACAAAGACCACCACAACACCACCACAAAGACCACCACCACAACACCACCACAAAGACCACCACAACACCGCCACTAAGACCACCACCACAACACCACCACAAAGACCACCACAACACCGCCACTAAGACCACCACCACAACACCACCACAAAGACCACCACAACACCACCACAAAGACCACCACAAAGACCACCACAAAGACCACCACAACACCACCACAAAGACCACCACAACACCACCACAAAGACCACCACCACAAGACACCACAAAGACCACCACCACAACACCGCCACTAAGACCACCACCACAACACCGCCACAAAGACCACCACCACAACACCACCACAAAGACAACCACCACAACACCGCCACTAAGACCACCACCACAACACCACCACAAAGACCACCACCACAACACCGCCACTAAGACCACCACCACAACATCACCACAAAGACCACCACAAAACCGCCACAAAGACCACCACAACACCACCACAAAGACCACCACAAAGACCACCACAACACCACCACAAAGACCACCACAACACCACCACAACACCACCACAAAGACCACCACAAAGACCACCACAACACCACCACAAAGACCACCACAAAGACCACCACAAAGACCACCACAAAGACCACCACAAAGACCACCACAACACCACCACAAAGACCACCACAACACCACCACAAAGACCACCACCACAACACCACCACAAAGACCACCACCACAACACCTTCACAAAGACCACCACCACAACACCACCACAAAGACAACTACAACACAACCACAAAGACCACAACAACACCACAACAAAGACCACCACAACACCACCACAAAGACAACTACAACACAACCACAAAGACCACAACAACACCACAACAAAGACCACCACAACACCACCACAAAGACCACCACAAAGACCACCACAACACCACCACAAAGACCACCACAACACCGCCACTAAGACCACCACAACACCACCACAAAGACCACCACAACACCACCACAAAGACCACCACAACACCACCACAAAGACCACCACAACACCGTCACTAAGACCACCACCACAACACCACTACAAAGACCACCACAACACCGCCACTAAGACCACCACCACACCACCACAAAGACAACCACAACACCACCACAAAGACCACCACAACACCACCACAAAGACCACCACAACACCACCACAAAGACCACCACCACAACACCACCACAAAGACCACCACCACAACACCACCACAAAGACCATAACAACACCACCACAAAGACCACCACTACACCCCACCAAGACCACCACAACACCACCACAATAACCACCACAACACCGCCACTAAGACCACCACCACAACACCACCACAAAGACCACCACCACAACACCACCACAAAGACAACCACAACACCACCAAAAAGACAACCACAACACCGCCACTAAGACCACCACCACAACACCACCACAAAGACCACCACCACAACACCACCACAAAGACAACCACAACACCACCATAAAGACCACAACAACACCACCACAAAGACCACCACAACACGACCACAAAGACCACCACCACAACACCACCACAAAGACCACCACTACACCCCACCAAGACCACCACAACACCACCACAAAGACCACCACAACACCACCACAAAGACCACCACCACAAGACACCACAAAAACCACCACCACAACGACCACCACAACACCACCACAAAGACCACCGCAACACCACCACAAAGACCACCACCACAAGACACCACAAAAACCACCACAACGACCACCACAACACCACCACAAAGACCACCACAACACCGCCACTAAGACCACCACCACACCACCACAAAAACCACCACCACAACACCACCACTAAGACCACCACCACAACACCACCACAAAGACCACCACCACAACACCACCACAAAGACCACCACCACCACACCACCACAAAGACAACCACAACACCACCACAAAGACCACCACAACACCACCACAAAGACCACCACAACACCACCACAAAGACCACCACCACAACACCACCACAAAGACCACCACCACAAGACACCACAAAAACCACCACCACTACGACCACCACAACACCACCACAAAGACCACCACAACACCGTCACTAAGACCACCACCACAACACCACCACAAAGACCACCACCACAACACCACCACTAAGACCACCACCACAACACCACCACAAAGACCACCACCACAACACCACCACAAAGACAACCACAACACCACCACAAAGACCACCACAACACCACCACAAAGACCACCACAACACCACCACAAAGACCACCACCACAACACCTTCACAAAGACCACCACCACAACACCACCACAAAGACAACTACAACGCAACCACAAAGACCACAACAACACCACAACAAAGACCACCACAACACCACCACAAAGACCACCATAAAGACCACCACAAAGACCACCACAATACCACCACAAAGACCACCACAAAGACCACCACAAAGACCACTACAAAGAAAACTACAACACCACCACAACACCAGCACAACACTACCATAAAGACCACCACAACACCACCCCAAGGACCACCACAATACCACCACAAAGACCACCACAACACCACCACAAAGACCACCACCACAAGACACCACAAAAACCACCAGCACAACGACCACCACAACACCACCACAAAGACCACCGCAACACCACCACAAAGACCACCACCACAAGACACCACAAAAACCACCACCACAACGACCACCACAACACCACCACAAAGACCACCACAACACCGCCACTAAGACCACCACCACACCACCACAAAGACCACCACAACACCGCCACTAAGACCACCACAACACCACCACAAAGACCACCACCACAACACCACCACAAAGACAACCACAACACCACCACAAAGACCACCACAACACCACCACAAAGACCACCACAACACCACCACAAAGACCACCACACACAACACCTTCACAAAGACCACCACCACAACACCATCACAAAGACAACCACAACACAACCACAAAGACCACAACAACACCACCACAAAGACCACCACAACACCACCACAAAGACCACCATAAAGACCACCACAAAGACCACCACAACACCACCACAACACCAGCACAACACTACCATAAAGACCACCGCAGCACCACCACAAAGACCACCACAATACCACCACAAAGACCACCACAAAGACCACTACAAAGAAAACTACAACACCACCACAACACCAGCACAACACTACCATAAAGACCACCACAACACCACCCCAAGGACCACCACAATACCACCACAAAGACCACCACAACACCACCACAAAGACCACCACAACACCACCACAAAGACCACCACCACAAGACACCACAAAAACCACCACCACAACGACCACCACAACACCACCACAAAGACCACCGCAACACCACCACAAAGACCACCACAACACCACCTCAAAAACCACCACAACACCACGAACACCACCACAACACCACAAAGACCCAACAACAACACCACAACACCACCACAACACATCACAACACCACCACAACACAGCACAAGTCACCACAACACAGCACAAGCAACCATAACACAGCACAGCATACACAACTTCATCACAACACAGTGCAATCATTCTTATCAGAACACAGCACAATCCATCTCATCACAAAACAGCACAATCCACCACAACATGGCACAATCTACCACGCCACAACACGACACAATCAAGCACAACACAATCCACCTTATCACAACACAACACGGCACAATCAAGCACAACAAAAGACGGCACAATCCACCACACCAAAACACAGTACGATTGTGCTAAGTGCTAAGTGCAAACAGCACAACACCCGACCACAAGACATCGAAGCAAACGCACCCCCCCCCCCCCCCCTCCCCACTACAGCTTGCCACAAACTCGCTTTTAGTAAAGTGGTCATCTGAACTTCTTCTCGTTTTGTTGTATACGTTTTTTTCGTCCATGTAGCCCTACAAAGAAAAGGTGCCTATTTGAGGTGATGCAAGAGGACGCTGCTATGTATGTTTGCCTAGTGTTGCTTAACTACGCGAACAATGACTGTTTGCCTCGAACATTCTAGGGCCCAACTTACACATTAGATTAACTTTTTTTAAACGAAACTGCACAAAGCGAACGACTTAAGACCAACACACACACACACACACACACACACACACACACACACACACACACACACACACACACACACAAGCAAACATGCATGCATATGCACATCAGGTCAGCCAAAAAAGCAACGAGAGTCTAACGCAGACAGAGAGACAAACAGACGGATGAATGGACGGACGGAAGGACAGACGGAGAGAGGGCGGATGGATACGTGCACGGACGGGCGGACGGACAGACGGACGGGCGGACGGACGGACGGACGGACGGACGGACAGACATAAAGTCGGACAGACAGACAGACATACGGACGGACGGACAGATACAAAGAGACACAGTCATACGCACACACATGCACATATACACACACGCACGCACGACAGCACGCGCGCACGCACGCACAATCGTTTGCTCATTCAATCACTCACCCACCCGATCACTCACTAACTCACCCACCCACTCACTCACTCGCTCACCCGCTCATTTACTTACTCAGTCATTTACTTCCTCACTCATCCACCCACCCACCCACTCAACCACCCACCAACCCACCCACTCACTCACTCACTCACTCACTCACTCACTCACTCACTCACTCACTCACTCACTCACTCACTCACTCTCTCACTCACTCACTCACTCACTCACTCACTCACTCACTCACTCACTCACTCACTCACTCACTCACTCACTCACTCACTCACTCACTCACTCACTCACTCACTCACTCACTCACTCACTCACTCACTCACTCACTCACTCACTCACTCACTCACTCACTCACTCACTCATTTACATGAAAGCGATGGAGTGCCTAGTGTACGGCAGTGATTGAGGTCCTTTTGCTTTCTCAGGTGCGACAAAATGCCAGGAGCCGTCAAAGAATATCATCGAACAGTTACAGGAGTGCCTTCCATCTGCAGCCATCCATCCACTGCAACCCTCAGTGTGCGCTCAACTTGTGCAGTCCTCGTCATGCCTCTCGGCTGTCGAAGTATTTCTGGTTTTGGTCAAGAGCTCTCCTCCAGTTTTGATTTTCATTGAGAAAAACGAGGTCACAGATGCGGGAGATTTCCAAACTTTCCGCAACGCCCTGACCAGAGAGCTGACGAGTGTGCTGCAGAGTCGAATGCTTGACCCCATCTGCATCATCCCTGTCTTCGTGAGGCGAGGCCAGGAGCTCAAGGCCGAGGTTGTGGAAAGGAGTGTGTCAGAGGCGAAATCTCTCGTCCCGTATGGACGTTGGTTGATGACCAGGTCCAAATTCAGGGCGCTTCAAGAAGCCACTGAACACACTCTAAAACTTCTCAAAAGGTAGGGATCCTTTGACAGGAAGGTGCAGATTCCAACCTGAAAATGTAACCAGAGAAGTGCCCAGAGAAATGACGCTGGCTAAATTAGTGATACTATTTCGTGGCTGTCCCTGGAGGGTAAATGTTTACACCTGAAGAGTTAGGATCTGGATTTGTATTTGTTTTTGTGTTATTTTATTTGATGAGGATACACTTCAACTTGACGTCCATCCTCCAGTGGTCCTCTGTTTTAAAAGTCCCCCCTCTCTCTCTCCCTCTCTCTCCCTCTATCTCCCTCTCTCTCCCTCTCTTTCCCTCTCTCTTCCTCTCTCTCCTTCTCTCTCCCTCTCTCTTTCCCTCTCTCTCTCTCATCTTTAGATCATATCTCTGAACCACATATCTCTGAACCACATATCTCGGAACCACATATCTCGGAACCACATATCTCGGAACCACATATCTCGGAACCACATATCCCTGAACCGCATATCTCGGAACCACATCTTCCCAGCCACATATCTCTAAACCACATATCTCTGGATCACCCCACTCTCTCTCTCTCGCTCTCTCTCTCACTCTCTCTCTCGCTCTCGCTCTCTCCTGTAATTATTTACATGTAAATGGAAGGATATCAACTCATGATATAATGTTTAACGTTGGCTTTAAAATTTTGAACAGTCAACATTGTTTACCTCTAGTGGTAAGGAATTCCATATCATGGCAGCTTTGTAAGAAAATTATTTTCTGTAGAGTTATCTATAGACACGCGGAATACGGAGGTTGCATTGAGCATTTGATCTAAGAACTGTGTTATAGGTTATTTCAATCGTTTCCGTGAAATATACGGGAACTTCAGCGTTAAGTACTTTAAAGATCAGAGTAGCTGTCTGGTAAGTAAATTGATGTTGGAAAGGAAGTAAATTTAGCATTGGAAATAATACGTCTACTGATGCTTCCGGTAAATTAGCAAACATTTTCGCCGAACGTTTCAATATTCATTCCGTTGATCTATGTCAATTTGTGGACAAAGACCCCATACGTTAAGACAATAATTTATATGAGACAAGATAAATGCATGATGAAAGGCCAAACGGCCGTCTTTTGGGAGGAAAGATTTTATTGTTTTAAATATGAACAGGTTAGTGTTGAGTTTTTAAGAGTGTGCTCTGCTTATGATCTAGTATCACACCTAAGAGTTTCTGCGTAGGAGACGCGGTGGGTCAAATCGTACCCCGAACCCACAGGGGGATGTGCGTTATGTAGATTTACTGCTAGCTCTGTTGAAGAGAGTAAACTCTTCTTATGTTTAGTTGTGATTAGCATGTATGTTGTTTTCTCATGATTTAACATCATTATATTTGCTTGGCACCATAATTTTATCTGCAAGAGATCTACATTTATATTTTACTCTATTTCGGCAACAGTATTGCCTACAAATGTTAGCGTAGTGTCATCAACATACATATCTGTGTAGCTGTGACGCGTTGCAGACGGCAGATCAGAGGAGAAAATGGAGTATAGTAGAGGGCCGATGATTGACCCTTGGGGTACACCGGAGTATGAGTGGCCGATTTTAGATAATGTATTGTCTATAGAGACCTGCTGGGTTCTACCTGTTAAATATGACTTGAACCAGAGAAGAGTTTTCTTGCTGCATCTAAAAGTGGATTATCTATCGAATAGGATTTCGTGGGGAACAAGATCAAAGGCTCTTGAAAAGTCAATGAAAACAACGCCTACCATTTTGCCTTCGTTGATCGCAGAATACCAAATATTTGCCATTTTGATGAGTATTGTTTACCGGGAATGACCACGTCGGAAACCGGATTGGTCTCTGGGAAAAAAGTTATTTTTCCCTATATATCCATACATGGCGTAATTTACATGACGTTCAATGATTTTACTTAGAATAGATAGAATCCATACGGGTCTGTAATTTATTATTTTTCGTTCTGTTTTCTTGTTTGAAAATATGGTTAACCCGGGCTTTTTTCCAATGAACAGGAAATTCTGCCTTCTGTATGCTCAGTCGGGGACATCATATGTAAGGAAAGTTTCACTTAGGCACAGGATCACGGGAGATTTATCATCTTACAGTATTGCACGAATTTCATCAAATTTTGGAACTAAATGACAGACATTCAGTGATAATATATAGATTCCATTTAAAGCTGGCAGTTCAAATAGTGATTTTCTCATATCTGATCGTGGTGTGGTCAGTTCAGTTGACTGGTGACTATGGTCTGTGGGGGAGGATATCGCAGCTTTGATAGCAGGGGTGTCCAATTTCGTGTTCATCTTCATGACATCGTAGAAAGGTTGATTCATGCTTCTATGTCAAAGGCTGAGGCTAGAATTGTGGTTGAAGCAAATATGAACACTGGATACGCTCACAATGATAATGAGTATGCTGAGGTAAAACACCCAAGCAAATATAATCGGTAGAAAGGTGAGGTACTCTGGTATCTGTCTTAATGAAGACCTAGAACATTTTTGAGGCAATGGAGGGTGGACCACAATACATTAAAAGTACACTATACAGCAGATCAACAGTACTTAATTTCACCAAATACTGTAAAATAGAGACAGCAATACTTGTGGCAACTGATGCCAGTCAGGTTTAGGATGGTGCATGATGGTATGGTTGTTGGTAGGGGGACCAGCCCGGGTACATCTGCAGGAGAGATGGGCGTAGTTGCGGGTTGCCCCACGTGGACGGATGGTCCAGTGGATCATGTCGTCTGAACAGCTGATGGTGGTGGTGTGTATGGGTTGTAGAAGTTTGGTGTCCCTCGAGCTGGATTGTCCATGTACTGGCGCTGCTTGTATTGCGAGCGTCCTTGAAATGTTGGTCCTCTGACACGTAATGAAATGCAGGAAGCCAGTCTTCCGATTCCACGCTGTAAAAGGTGGACCCCGTCCTCGGCGAGGAGACCATTGCAGAAAGATAGGGGGAAAGAAAAGCTGCAGTTAAGGAATTAAATGTGTCTTTGTTGACCAATCCGCATGCATAGGCAACACTTAATCATCTTGCCGTTGGCTTTTTGGTTGTGCTTGCAGTTGATCTTGCACGCGACTCTGCCCGTTTGTTTCGTTGTTTTCTTACTTCGTGTTGCTCTGGATTCGTTCTGTGATATCTCTTGTTGTTTTGGGGTGATTTCAGAGTTTGCCTGCTGCTCTGTGTCATTTGATGAGTGAGCTTTGTTGTCATCGTGTTCACTCAGTGATGGGCAGTTTTGTGTGGGGACGGGTAAATTCGTCTCATTGTTCTCATTGCTGGATGATGTCAATGCCTCGTCCCGCCCGTCTTCACACTGTGGAGTGCTGTCCCTGTCCGTCACCCTGGCTGGCCTTTTCCATCCACGTCTTTCGATTTCGTTGTTCTCTGAGTTTGCAATATAGTGACATGTCTCTTTTAGTTTCTTCTGCGGAATGTGAGGCAGGATTTGCTTCATTTCTTCCATTATATTTTCATGAGATGCACGCTTCTGGAAGTGTCTTATTTCCTGTATTGTCAGTGATGATTCTATGCATTCAACATATTTCTGGCAAAATTGGGCATCAAGGTCATCGAGGGATATATTGCGTTTTTTGACCATGGCTAAGGAAATGCCCTAGGTGATTGAGGGGGGAAGCTCGGCTTCCCGAAGGCTAGCGAGATAATGAGTTCAAGCACGCAGAGTGCCGATTCCGAAAGTCACACCTAAAGTCAAGGACACTGTCGTTGTTGGCACTGTCGAAACAAACTATTATATTTAGGTGTAATGTTTTGCACATTTCTCAGTGCTGTACGGTGCAAAACGACACGTCTGGCCGAAAACTGAAGGCAACGTTCTGATAAATCGGCACAACAATCACACTAATGAGTTCGGATGACGAAGGCGCGATGTTAGTTTGGAATGGAAGGAGCGCTGTTGAATTTGGCACAGGGGAAGCACCGCTTGTTTGAAATATAGCATCCACAATAATCGCTATGGTGCAGGCGTGCGCACTGCCACTCCCACACGGCCGCGCAGAAAAACCCGTGCGGCGTGCACGCTTAGCGATGAGCACGGAATAGCAATGTACGTACTGCCTCGCCAAAGTCACCCACTCTATTTGTAGTTCAGGAAATATCGTGCACTCGGTCAAGTTCAATATAATGCACAATGATGATCTGTCCCAAATCGATCACGCCATTTACTTCGGCATAGAACACGATCAGTTAAGTGGGCACATTGCTACATTTAGCACGAAAATAGCTTGCAGATCCGTTCGGTGCTAGACAAATAAACTGGACGGCTGGGGCCACGAAAGTACGACAGTCTTGTTCAGAATGTCAAAACAAAAAATACGCTCAGTCCCATGTTGATAATATTGCATCAATTCAGAACGTTATCGTCGTCTCAAAGCAGTTTATCAAGCACGTTTTGAAGTCCGTAGGCAAGAAGCTGTACGTGGTTATGTCTGGATATGAATCGAACAAGAAAGTCAGTGAGTGATTCTCAGTCATTCATGGCCATTTTGTACTAGCACCGACTTATTCACTTTTTGAACATTTGACAGATGTAGTATGGTGACCAAAAACAAAGAATTACTTACACAGCTGGAACAGTTTGGTGTAAACTGTGTATTGCACGTCGAAATTCCACCTTAGTAGCGATAAACTTAACCACACAATCGGCGAAACTATTCGGAGCGAAATGATAGACGACCGTCACACATGCCCAGGACGGCGTGACGAGCCACGACCTGATCAGAGGAAGACTACGCATGGTTCAAAGTTCCTACGTTTCGTAATAAGCCTAATTGGCTGAGAGCATCTGGAGCTCTGGTTGGCACCAAATTGTTTTTCTCGCCGTTGTACGTCACCTTTTCAGTCACATAGAAATTGCCCATTTATTTTAATTAAAGTTCATTCTTAATTCCTTGCCTACTCATTGGTGTTCTGCTTTATGTGAAACATCGCATGGAGAGAATGACGCATGCATCGCGGTGTGTGTGATCCCTTAGACATGAAACTCGATTAATTAAAATCAGTTCGGCACCTAAGCATGCGCGACCTGTGACAGTGCACATGTTGCACGTTTGTTTTGTTAGTCTCCCAGCGTTTGGTAACTGTTGCGCGATTTTTGTTGTGAGTTAGCAAAATACAATTAATGCATTTTTTCTTTCTTAGTGGTTTGAAAGTTTATAAATAATTTTATTCGTTTTCTCGTGTAGCTTGTTTGTAGTTTCTGTATTTAAGAGGGTTAGCGGGAGAGCAAAGAAGTGGGGTTTTCACGGGTAGTTTTTCCGTGGGTCAGGTGCGGTCTAGTATAAATATTGGGATTCGAATCATTCGGGCATGTAAGACTGAGTCAGCAGTCGCTGATACCGGGCAGTGTAGACAGGAGAAGACAACACGACCATGATAGTACGTACAGCTGGTAGAGCATTTCGGGCGCTAGCCGAAAGGTCGCGGGTTCAGTCCCCGCCTGTGGTTCTACTTTTTTCCTATCTGTCCCATTGCAGGGTTTCGGCTCTGTATGTTAAACTTGTGCAACCTGAGTGCACTGTTGGTGCATGGAAGAGTTCTATTGTATACTTTTTATGTGGTGACGGGGGGTGGGATGGGGGGGGGGTACGTCTTAGTGGTCGTGTCTCTGTCCACATGTATTATTTATTGTCTTTATGTATTCGTCAGTCACTTAAAAGGGGTGGGTGGGGTGTATTATTCTTAGTTTGTACCTCTTTTGTCAACAGTTCTTAAACAGTAACTTTAAATTTCCATTGTATATTGCCCCATTTACCAGTTAACCCTTTGATTCCAGGTGCAGTCTTATCTCTTGTCTGTGTGCAGCTGCGTGTGTGGCGTGAGTAAGGTACATGGGGTAATGTCCATATGTTTTTGTACAAACGGCGTGCTAGGGTGTGTAAGCGATGCGTGCGTTTGGCTTTTTGTTTTGTTTCTTTTAGCCTTCATCACTTAGTTTTCCTCGTGCTCGTTTTTAAATGATGTCACTTGGCGAAATTAATTACTGTGAACTGTGAACTGTGAACTGTGACGTGGATGAGGGACAGGATTGCTGGAGGTTAGCATCCTGGGCGCCCTATTGGCAAGGCAACTTACGTTCCAGGATCACAGGATCCTTTCAAGGAAGTTTGTGTGTGTGGGATGCTTTTCCCCAGTTGTGGTTTCTTGTGATATGATTTGAAAGTTGGCATTTCCGAATAAGTTTGTATTTGTTCTTATTATACTTGCCTTTTTTGTAATAAACGTTTTGTTTATTTATATCCTCTTGTGTGTTCTGTTACGTTGGCGTCCTTCCTTTAGTTAGCCCATGGATTGGGAGTTCCCTTCAACATGATGCTGTCAAGGGTTGCTTCCGAGTCACCAACCAGTGACTCTTGACAACACCTTTATGTTGGCCGCCATCATTTGTTGTCAAGGTGCATGCAGAGAAGAAACCACAATGAAAACGGGTCTGCGTTTTTTGTTATGGCCACAGCCGAGCCTCAGTTCGGGTAACTGAAAACTGCAGCTGTGACTCCTTTTAATATGGCAAGGAGGGAAGCGAGCGCATTCCGCCCCATTTGGGTGATACAAGCGCCATTGGGTAATACAAGCGATACTAGCGCCACGAGGAAGGAAGGACCTGCAGTAGCAAACCCTAATGGGAAAAAGCATGGCTCCTATCCTTCCGAGAGTCACTAGGTACTCGAACAAACGAGTAACCAATCAGTACATGGAAAGGAACAGAGGTGGGACATGTAATTCGATGTACAGGATGGAAGTCGAAGAGGAAAAATTGGAGGTCGACACGTGGAGGTATGCGATCCCGCCGCTTAAACATATCCAACATAGTATCGAAACCAAACCAACTGGGGTGGAGTGTACATCACCACCCACTTGAATGGCACCTGGAAAGCAAACTCCGGGAGGCGCGATGGACATTGATCAAACGTGAAAGAGGGGCAGTACTGGAACTACCATTCGAAAACGACGCTGCAAACCCATGTGCAGGAAATTCCCAATAATACCACGACCAAACATTGGGGAAGGCCCGGTATACGTCAATGAAACGGGAAATTTTAGGGGCTGTTCCCAAATACAATCAAACTTGAACATCTACCCACGTGAAAAGAGGGGCAGTACCTAAATTACAAGTCGGAAACGGCGCTGCAAACACATGTCCATGACAATCCCCCATGTACAAGTAAAGAATATTCGGGGAGGCATGCAGTATGCAAATCAAACAAACAAACAAACAAACAAACATATTTTTGGGGTGTGTTCTCAATATCCTCAAACGTGAAAAGTGGAGCAGCTCTGAAATAACGATTCAGAAAAACGACG